>JAOBAT010022791.1:0-31702 GCA_026413305.1 Hydrozoanthus tunicans | reverse complement strand
TCGTGAGTCTCCCTATTCCCACCCTCATGTGCTCGTGAGTCTCCCTATCCCCACCCTCGTGTGATCGTGAGATGCTCATCTTTAACTCAGCTTTTTCTGGTGTAGAAGCTACATGCAGAGAAGAAGCCCAAGTAATAAGACTTGTGGAACCTTGGCTTAAATATTTGCAAATTAGGATTTAACTGTAGTTCCAGATTACTCTCATTGAATGAATCAGGACCAACTGACAACTTTAAGTTTTTTTTCCACCCTCTTGACAATTTTTTACAACATTTCTCCCTAAGTTAAAAATAAACAAATTGCAGCACATTTTATCCTTTTCTTTCACAAAAGGCTCAGCTTAACAATGGGAGGTTCATAAAAGTTTTGATAAAGAAACTTTGGGAACCTAAACTAACTAGTCCCCTGCTAAGAGTTGGCACAGTGGTCGAGCAGTTTGGGTTTTTGACTTGTTATCCTTGGGTTGCGAGATCAAGCCCTGGTCAGACCACCGTGTTGAGCAAGGACTTTACCCAATTCATTCCAGTCCAATTAGCTGTATAAATGAGCACCAGCTTTTGCTCCGTGATAACCTGTGATGTGTTAGGGTCCTGCCCAGGGGAGTCAAAGACTCTCAGTTCGCTTAACACTAGTAAAACCGGAAATAAGCGCTGACCTAATGAGTCACTTGGGTGTCACTTGACTTGCGAAAAGATTAAGTCCATATACTAAACACTTCAAGAATTAGCAAGCATTTTTATTGAATAAAACCAGCTAAACATGGTTGTTTAAACAAACATTTTTCTATTCTTGGGGTAAGATTCTAACTATGTTTTTCTTGTTTGTGACAGAACAAAAAATTTCTGTTCTTTGTTAAATTCTTGCAAAATATGAACTATGACTATCTTGTTTAACCTTTTTGGTATAATGCAAAATTGACTATCTTTTTAAGTAAAAGTAAAAATATGAACTCTGCGGGGTACCG
This sequence comes from Hydrozoanthus tunicans, assembly GCA_026413305.1. Taxonomy (NCBI): domain Eukaryota; kingdom Metazoa; phylum Cnidaria; class Anthozoa; order Zoantharia; family Hydrozoanthidae; genus Hydrozoanthus; species Hydrozoanthus tunicans. The sequence continues at coordinate 30,738 of JAOBAT010022791.1, read as the reverse complement.
CTACGTAAACAAAACTTTATGCCTTAATTAAATTCTCAGAAGTCCTTTTTAATTTCTTAACAAAGTTTCAAACTTATTGTTTGTGGTTGGCCATGTGTCTTCCAGAAGAAGCTCGAGGACAAGTTCAGTTTGGAACCTTGGCTCGGTACGAACGAAGAAGGGAAATCCAAGTGTTGGGAAACCGCCATAACAAGTCCCACTGGCACCCAGCATGTGCGGTATGGCCGTAATTCTTATCACACACCTAGTACATAATGACCCAGCATATGCCGGAGACTTTAATTTGTGGCTCCAGACACAGAGATGAGGCATGGTACTAGACTTTGTCACTCACTCATTCAGAAAGACACTGGGTAAGTTAAGAGAAGCTGACTTCGTGAACACAATTGCCAACTTCAATAGCTAGCTTTCATTGTGTTGTGTTTTAGTCAATATATCTACATTCTCCTTATTCTTTTACTTTCTATGCTATTTCAAGACTACTTCATAATCTTCATAGTCTTGCAGAACTATCTGCTACTTGTTTTAGGTCAAACAATTTTGGCGTTTTCGAATGTTGTATTTTTCTAATGTTCTAAACAGGCAACTGTGCAGGCAAGAAACTTTTAAGTCCAAGTTTTAACCTGATGCAATGCAAGTACCTATACTCTCTGATACAACATGTCATATCAACTATTTTAACCATGATCACGTTTTCATTTTCACGTTTTTAAACTAATTACAAAATCATTCAACTAGCTGTGCCCTTTTAAGCCTAATGTTAGTATGCACCCTAGCAATACTTCAGTCAGTTTCTTAGTACTTAAAAAGGGTCTCCTAAATTCTATGCCTAATGTTATATACTTCTTAGTCTTCTTATGTCATCACTTGGATACACTCAAAGGAAAAGCTCGAGTCCCTCTAGCAACTGAGAGGAAGCTACCAAACTTCAAGTTAACATTTGACTTGTGCTAACTCGAATACTCCTTATTTTGAACTAATTTCAATTCTGTTGAATGGTCAAACTAATGGAATCAATACAACTATTTCTAAAAGAGTCTGTATAGCAAAACTTGTAAGAAAATTTTTCTGTCCGTAATCATGTGAGGAACACGTACGCTGCCCAGTGGTTATATTAAGCCAGCAAACACTCACTATGATCTGCCCATGCGGGGTTTAGGCCGCCCAGCAGCTCTCGCTCGATTATGGCGACTGGGACCTGTACTTTGGGGTGGTCGTTTCGGCGTCTGGCTCTGTTGTTAAAAAAAACAACTCTAGTATAAGCATAAATAAAAATAAGGCATACATATCTGATGGCGTGATTTGGACTTAAATTAAAATTTCAGACAAAATATTCTAGTTTTAATGCTTAGTCGTTTTTAACCCTTTACCCTTAAGCTATTATATTAATTAACACTTCTCTTTTTTAATTTTCAAATTACACATACACGTACTTGATCAGCTACGAAGCAACCTACAGAAGGTAAAATGTGAATGCATGTCCCCAACGGTTGAAATGGGTCTGAGTTGAGATATATATATATATATATATACTGATACATGCACATCATTTGTCGTGTTTGGAAATTATTTCACATTGTACGTACAAAGAAGTGGTTACATCGGGCTGATTTTAAAACTGTTTTTAAAAACGGTTTGTTCTAAATATGAAGTGGCAACTCATCTGCTACTACCCCATTTGTAAAGAATTTAACAGAGTATATATAAGGTCTATTTGAAGAAGAACCATGCACCAACTTACCTCGGCCAGCTCTCGCAATGCCTTCATAACTTCAACAGTGTGCTCCACCTTTATCTTGTCAGGGAATGTTGACTGTACCATTTCTTTCAAATGCTCATCCTCTTTACTGAATAAAGCAATTGGCCACAGCGATGTACAGGAAAGGTACTGCGCTAAAGACTCTTTTGGAGAAGGCGGTTTTCCAGAGCACAAGAACCTGAATGCAAACCTTCTCAGCGTTGCACCCACTGTCTGAACAGGGTTAGACAGCTTCCACTTTTGAACTTCGCGAAGAGAGCTTTTAGCATCTTGCGGTAAAGGTTTCCTGTAACGTTCTTTCAGTCTTGATGTAGCTCTTTGTGCCAAAATGTCCTCAACTCTTTCATAAAGAGCCGCTACATGCTTTAATTTAATGTCTGCTCTTGGTTCTGGTAACAAATCCAGCGGAAAAGGTACTGGAAGCTTTGACAACCATTCTTTCGTGTACTGAACAAGTGGCACTTCAGCGTCCTCGTTGGTGCGCTTCAGAAAACATAAGAGACTTTCAAGTTGACTGAACAAATCTTGTACCTTTGTCTTGTCTTCCTCTTCTAACCGCTGAACGCCTTCTTGTATCTCTTGTGTGAGAGGTTCTTGAGGAATAACAAGGTGTAGATCTTCAAGTATACTGGAATAAGAAATGAACAGTTCTTGTGCAAATACAAACTCCCTAAAACCACCATCTGTTGAAAGGTACGCCTTTCCCGTCAGGAGTACACAGGCTAACTCCATCTCAATTTTGTCGAGATCATAGTGAACTTCACAACCTTTTCCATACTCTGGATTGTTGTAGGAGTACAAAAGAACGTCGTCAGAGTCTTTGGGCAAGTGAAATTGAATAATTTGCTCCTTTCTAGCGTCTTGTACGTGAGTGACTGGTGCGGCACTAACGTTTGTTTCTTTGGTAAGAAATGCTAATGCCTGGCACGGTGGCTTGTTTGCTGAAAGTGTTAAAGCTTTCACCAGAAACTCATTCTGATACCTTGCAAGCAGTTTCAGCGCTTTAGACAGTAAAACTCCATTGCCGGTAGAGTCCAACAGGCACTGTGACATCTCAGACATCTCTGTGAACCGAGGGACAGCATCTTCTCCTCTGCCAACTTCTTTCACGATAAGAGGACGAACTTTTTCCCATGACTTTTCAAATTCTTCAAAGGCCTCTCTAAGTCGCGAGTCTTTCCTATTAACAAGCACACGCCTTTGTTGCTCGTTTCCACCGCTGATGAAACTACTAACTAACCCACGACAGTCATGTCTTGTCAAGCGATGGCCCAGATACGTGTTTGTTGTATGAATCCAATTGAGGAACGAATGGATGTGCTTTAGAGATAGTAAGATGTTGTCGTATTCAAAAAACAGTTGTAGGAACGGGTACTTTAAAATTTCTTCGCTGTGACACAGTTGTATCTTTAGCTCTTTTAATGACTTCGGTTTAATGGTGCGGAAAAAACGGGGGACAAAAGCAAGGGCCCTCCGAGTTTCAGATACATACGCTTCATTCTTCTCCTCGATCTGTTTTTCAAAGCACTTTGCACCAACATTAGGTCTCATTTTACTCATGATGTCATTCCGTATTACCTGTTGTAAATTACCCAGTACAAGGCTGACAATCTTCATGAACTCAGCCTCCCATTCGCGCCGTTTTTGCGGAGTGGTACACAGTCCTTGGGGAGTTTCCTCGATAACCAGCTTTCGCGTCTTGTCCAGCAACAAGTTCAGTAGAGCAATCACATGTTCTTCTCGAGAATTAAGTATGCGCGTCAAAACCATTAGGTCGTTTTCAAGTTGCTCAAAACAGTATGATGCATCCTTTTGTTTCATAAAGCATCGAAGGTTTTCTTCACTCACGATATCAATTGCATAACCAACAAACAAGGCCGCGTGTACAAAGAGATGAAGTACGCGGAACACTGCTGGACTTAGTGAACGCACTCTGAAGTCATCGTTGTCAAAGTCGTTACAGTTAAGTGCAATATAACCGCATGATTCTTGCTCATCTTCAATGGTCGGAACTTTCGATACCCTCTTACACTCCTCTCTGCAGCTGGGACAAATACCTGTACGACTTCCCACAAACACTATACTGCAGTTCAAGCACAACAGACCCTCAGTCTCCACGTCTAGCTGGTGAGTAACCCGACCATGATCAGAGCTTGGCATGGCTAAAACAAAGGATGTTTCAGACATTTCGGGATTGATCATGAAAGAAAAGAATGGACGCCTACTGGTGTCTTCGCGATCGTTGAGTGTACAAGTAATCTCTGCTGCAAAACGCACCAGAAACAACGCAAGGTTAACAACAGAAGAACTTGATTCTGGGGTAAGCCTGAGTTTTGAACTTTTGAAATCAACAAAACCAACAATGTGACGTATCAGCTTTGCATAAGGATCCTGGAACTGATCAAGACCGTTTGAGAAACATTGGGCAATCTGGTGGTCAGTATCATTCAGAGGTCGGTCTGCTCTGACCCTAAAAAAAAAGTGTTCTAATGCGGCGAATGTTTTCATCCTCTGAAAACGTCCTTCCCATGCTTCTGCTAGCACTGTTTTGAGTTTCTGTTGGTCGATCCCGTACATCACTGATTCTTTCACGGATGTGAAAATGCTACTGTCGTCTTTAAGGCTGATTAAAGGGTCGAAGTAGACTTTTGACGGCTTGTCTTTATCCCACTGCACACTGCTGTCGATCACTGGAATTGTGCAGTTTGATCGGCACAAGGAAATCACTTCAAACAATGGACGATTTAAATGAAGATGTCGGAAAAGATTTAAGATTATTGAAGTTCTTCTTGATCTAAGAAACTCAGAATCGCTGTTTTGGGAAAGAATGCTGTTAAGTTCCTTTAAAGCAGGAGGAATGCTCTCTAAGTCGACATATCCTCGATTAAGAACTTCTGCAGTTGATTTCATAAAAGACCGAAGAAATGCCACAGCACACACAAGGCGGATCCCTTTGTTACTGTTTTCGTCGCTTGTCAAAACGTGAAATGAGTCCTGCAGGTTTTTGAGACACGTGTCTTCGGATTCATTCTGTGCCAATACACAAACTGTCTTGAAAGCAATGTTTTCAATGATGTCACTGCATACAACTGCAGACAGAGAATCAGGCCTAGAATCTTGATGTTTTTGCGTCAAATACTTGTCAATGCAAGCTAGAAAAGGGTTTTCTGTAACTTTTTCATCAGAATGAATTACCTCCTCTAACAGTTCTTTCGGTACTTCTTCGTAAATGACCTTCACTAGAACAGGTGCTGCAAAAGCAATTGGAAGTTTTTCTTGTATCAAAATCATTTCAATCATGGCGTCAAATACTTCAGAAAAACGATTTAGCTCAAGTACCTCCCAGGCATCGATGCAACGGCTGCAGAAATGCGAAATAAATGCATGTAGATAATGCGTAAGGTTTTGATCAGTTGATCCGGCTAGCTTTTCTACTTGCTCACAGATATTTTGAAATTGAAACCGGCTTTCGAAAAATGGATGTTCTTCTGATTGGCAAACTTCAACCAATTCGCTAAGATCTCGCACATCTTTTAATTCTTTTAGTACCAGAAGTCGTGTAAAGTCGCTGCAAATACGTAAGTGGTGGAAATTCATTGGGGGAAATCGATGATCGAAAATGTTTCCTGCGGAAGTGAGGACCAGGGATACTTCTCTGAACCATTCACTCACCCTCTTTTGCTCGATTCTTTTTGCTGATAACAGTAAACCATGGCATATTTGTCTAACTAGTTCTTCTTCAAAAACTGGTTCACAAGTTTCGGACAAGTCATCCGGAGCAATCTCATCGTCAGAGAGGAAATCGATGGTACCTTCTTCTGGTAGATCTCCATTTAAGAAGTCCTGATAACTGTCTTCAATAGTTGTTGTATTTTGTTTCAATCCATCGGGAAAGTGAGGGTGTGCCATGGTGGCATCATCGAGTCCTGCTGCTTTCGGATCCCCTTTTCCTTCTTCATTCTCATCAGTTTTGACCATCTGTTTGTTCGCTTCCTGCAACAAGTTTACATTTTCATCGTAAAGAACATTAGTTTTTGTTTCCTCTTCTATAGTTTCAAATGAAAACTCTGTATCTTGGGTTGAAACATTCTCAACACTCTCTTCTTTCTTTGCAAGAAACAATTCTTGAAAGGCACCATCACGTTCGTCTACCAAATTTTTGAAAACGCTTGTCTCTCCCAAAACGGAAGAGCAGGCTGATACAAGCTGCATTACATCACAGAAAAAATCTCTTTGAAACCAGAAGCATGCGTGTAGTCGGAGAAGAAATAAATAAACGTCATTGGTTGTGCCATAACATTGCATAATTTGAGAGCAAGATGCCTTGAGGAGATTAACTCGCTGGTCACGTTTGAGCCATCGACAAAACTCTGCACTCTTTAAATCACACAGGTCTTCTACATAAATGAAAATGTTCTCCTTTAGCCAACGTTCACCGAAAAACTGCGGAACTTTCTTTGCTACTTCTGGAATAAGTTTGTAAAAGACTCTGTCTAGGTGTCTTTTGTTTATTCCGCTTGAATAGTAACAAATTTCCTCTTCATCAGCATCAGTTTCTACCAAAACCGCTGTATGGCTCAGGTTCTCCATAAACATACCCCTGAGACTGTCAATTTCCTTGGCAAAAACGGATGAGAATGGAAATTGTAAAGGCAAAATCGACTGACAAAGACTGTAAGATTCCACACCACGAAAATCTGGTACATTGCCAAGTTTCGTGATTTCTTCCATCTCTAGAAGTCTCGTCCACACTTCGAGTTTGGCGGCATTGTTTTTACAAGTCATCAGTGCATGCCATGCTGATTCTTGCTCAAGAAAATACACAAGCTTCGCTACTGGTATTCTAATAACACTTTCAAGAAACTGTTTGATAGCATCGTCCAAAGATGCAGAACTAACTAAAATTTGTGGATCACTGGCAATTTGAAGAAGCCATGTTTCATCCAAGAGTATGTTTCCCGGACTTGTGCTTTTCCCATTTTCTTCAAGGTTTCGAACCCACTTCAGAACAACGTGAAGAATGGCGTTCAATACTCCAGACATTTCAGTTGCATTTACAATCAACTTAAGAACTTCATGCGGTTCTCTTCGTGTGACTTGGTATTTGATACCCTTCATCAGACACCACTGCAGCTCACTACAAATAATTGCTTGCGTCAGGTTGTGATGAGCCTCAAACAGTTCGGTAACTCCTAATCGAACAAGTCTAGGAAGAGGTATTACTGGTTGCTCTAGGTTGTCTATCATTACAGTTTTCCAGCCACTGAGGCAGTTAAACGGCAGATAGTAAGATTTGTCATCTTCCAAACCACTTCTTGCAACATGCATTACAACACAAATGTGTTTTGGTGTCTTCGTATGGGAAGATGATTGAAACTGTTGACGATAGTACTCTAAGATGGACTTTGCAAGGATCAAGTGTTGGCCATCAATGTCAAGGCGACATTGTAGAATAAAAAGTGAGCGATCAGATTCCATCCAGAACTTTTCGATCTGTCTAGACAAGTTCTTCTCTGACTTAAAAGCACTTAATCTTTCTAACTGCCAAAATGGACGAACCTCATACGGCTCCTGCAGTTGTTCATACACATTTACAGGTTGAAGTAGTTTGGGAATATCTGTATGTAAAGCACCCCGCGTCAAAACAAGAACCATTTGGCCAGAATTGAGATCTTCGGAACTGCTTTGCTGAAGATTCGGATCTTGAAATGTCGATTTCAAAAAATATGACATTCCAAAATGGAACGGTTTCTTGAGATGGCTTTCAAAATACTCTTGCACATCTCTAACACCAGACCTGCAGGAGCGCAGTACGCCATCGGCAGCTGCCATTGACATGAGGTCTTCTTTGCATTTCTCAACAGTTCTTCTTTCCGACAAGCTGCTGTGCGACAGGACTAAGGTTGGTAGAGTATCTGCTTGAAAACCAACAAACATATCTTTCTCACTGAACTGCTTGTCAAGGCTTGGACTTGTGGAAATATCATGAACCCAATGTTCAAGAAGATTGACAAAAGTTGTCTGTTGGTTGTCTAAAACATCTGTGAATCGCAACATTTGTTTCTCAAATCGATTAAGAAAAGGTGGATCAGTATAGGGAACTTTCGATTCATCAATCAATACAATGCAGCGAAACTTGCGGTGAACTTGACACATGGGATTGCTGTAAGGTCCAAGAGCTATGCGACAGTTTCTTTTACCACCGACTACTGCATAGTTTTGATTCAGCATGTCGTATAGACTTCCATAGATGCTATCAAGATCTTGAAGGATGAGAACACAGTCCTTTTCCATGTACAAAATGATGCGGCTAAGAACACGGTAGTTGTAGGCCTCAGACTGGTCGTCTTCTAGATGACTTCCAAACATGGTAACGAACTCCTTGTTTAGATTCTGTAGAGTTGTAATAAGAATTTCCATTGCTGCAACTCCATTTGAAATAATCATTAAGTGTCGAGCATTCTCGTCACAAAGATTTTCTTTGATCAAATCGATGACAGGAACACTTTGTGGAGTATCACAGACACTGCATTTTGCCAGCTCTTTAAAAAAAACTGATTGTATGTTGCTGGTATTCTCTGGAACACCACCAAAGTTCCTCTGAAAAGCACGTTGAAAGCAATCTAAATCTGCTTCACGGTGTTTGTGATGACCAGCTTCTTTGGACGAACTAAGGCACTTCACTAATGAATAGTAATCTCGAAGTCCAAAGTAATTTTCATACTTCTGGTTTCGCTGATACTTGTGATAAGCTTCTGCTAAGCATTTCAAGTGTTCGTCACTCGGAAAAAGATTGTCTTCAAAACGATTACACTCTAGGCCTTTTGTAATCGAAGTTTGTCTAATTGACCGTCCTGTTTCATAAAGATCATCTGTGTCAGGTTCTGGACGGGAAATGTGAATTGCTCGATTCATCTTTGCAGGGTCTAAGATCCAATTAGAAATCCCAACAACGCCTACATCGGGAAGACGTCCATCGGGGGGCTCGAGAAGGCCATGAAGGACCTTCAAGGGGTTAAAAGGAGAGAGCTCGGCTAAACCAACTTCATCAAGTAAGACTACAGGCAGGACGGACTCGTCCTTACTGTTGTTCTTGTATTTTTGGGCTTTTTCAAACACTTTCTGAATTCCTTCCGATGTTGACGATTCTGAACCTTGATGGGACACCACGAGAAGCTGTGGAAGCTCTCTAAAAAAAGAATCTGTAGAGTCCCTTCCACGCAAATTGCTTCGTATGATCTGCACTGATAAAGATTTACTACAACCCGGTTTTCCAACAACAAATATTGGTAGGTGATTCAGAAGAGAAACTGAGATTACAAAAACATTTTCACGCAGTGCTTTATTCTTTGCAGTGTTCGGGGGCAGCTCCATTCTAGCTAAGTATTCTTCTTCTTCAACTCTGACAATTTTCTGAAAGTCTTCTTTGGACAGATTGTCTCCTTTCTGACCAAAAATGTGGCACATTCTTTGACAATATTTTTCTCTCATATCTGTGTTGGGAAGACGAGATTGGTAGCAATGAGCTAAGGCAAGTACAATTGACCGCGTGTCTTTCTTGAACGCGTTGACAGTTTCGAAAAAGCTTTTCAAATCTTGTTCTATTTTAGAATCGGGCAGTGGTTTTCGTTTTTGCAGAGTCTCACAGAACCACTTCATCAGGCGCTTGCATCTGTCAATGTCCCTAAGACTAACACAATATCTGGTCTCCTCGAATTTTCGAATGAACTCCTGTGAGTGAAACAATAGATCAGGCAACAACTCGGAGCAACGATCTTCAAATAAGCCTCTTACCATGCGTTCGATGTACAAGCGCTCATCACTTCGACTCAGAGAACCAAAGTCCCACACATAGTCTACCATAGTTTCAGGAAGCGGGTGGACGCGATACACTAACTTTGTTAGGTCGTCAGCTGCTTTTTCCTTACTAAGTCCGGCTGTGTTGCATTGTTTTGGTCGAGATTGGTAGGGGTTACAGGCTGCAAGGAATACCAAGTTGGAAGGAAGCGGTTCTCCACACAGCTGGTGATGACAAACGATCTCGTTTATGATCCCAAGATGATCACATGTGTTAATTTCATCCAGCAAAACCCAGATAGATTGTTTGTTTGTTTTGAAGGATTCTGCTTTGCTTTTCATCTCTTCAATAAACTTGATCAGTTGAGTCTCAGTGATGCCTGCATGAAGGTTATAGTCGAAAAAGTTTACACCACTGGTACTCGCTAGATATCTCACGAGAGAAGTCTTTCCGCATCCTGTGTCTCCCATGATGATAACTGGAACTCGTGCACGAATTCTCATTAAGATAAGAGCCATTTTCAGCATGTTGTCTGTTGTAAGTACATACGGCTCTTGTTCGTTGTTTACATTTGCGCTCGGTGGACATCCTGCTATCTTATTCAAAGTCATTTGAAGCTCTGACTGTGACATTGTGTTGTAGTCCTGCAATCTTCCCGTTTCCTCGCCAACTTTTTGACAATCTATAAGCTCCTTTACTGTAGATGGTACATCCTTCAAATTACGGTAAAGAACAGAGACTGAAAAACTCTGACCGTGAAACATGACAATTAAATGATTACTTTCTGTCCATCGTTTCATACCACCAAATCTAGTAAGTTCATCTTTAGACGTAAACCTTTGCATGCTTTCAATTTGGACGTTCGCTGCTGGGTCGGGTTGTGGTACCGTTTTGTAACTATTCACTTGCTTTACAGCAAAATCTAAGGAAACATCAAATAGGGAACAAAACAATTGCTTTCGCAAACTACCAGGAGTCTTAAGCATCTGCTTCAAGCTTTCTGTTCGGAAATAAGGACTGCTTGAGACCCTTAACAACTGAGAGGCAAGGACGTTTAAGAACGTATTTAGAGTGCTAAAGGAAAGGTTCGCTGCTGGCATTTGATGTGTTTTTTCCAGATGCGTTTTTAGTAGAACAATGCATCGTTGTCGGCTTAATGGTTCCAATTTTGCGTAACCAGAGAAAAAAAGATCAGTCTCATCAATGCAATCTTTTTCTAAGCAGTCTAAATAGTGACAAACCACTTGAATGGGACTTGTGATTTCACTGCTGACAATGAGTTTGTCTGGTATTGATGTTGCCGACAAGTGGTCACCATCTTTTCGAAAGCATCTGCATACCGGAAACGAATTACGCAGCCATTGCTGGGGTGTGTTTGCAATCTCAATATAGATCTTTCTTGGTTGCCGATAACACAGCCGTGTCCCTACCGATACCATTCCAAGAACAATAAACTGAAAGAGGAAAATGTCAAGAAGAAGGGGATCATCCACTACTCCGATGTCAAAATGAATGCCCTCGTAATCTCGGTTGACCTCAGTGCTGGCCAACCGCTCAAGTAGGTTCTCACGTGAGAAATGGCCGCTTATATGGAAAGTGATGACTTGACATTTGTCTCCTGCAGCTTTTTTGTGAATAAATTCTGTTTTTCCAAGACCTGCAAGATCCGATGTCACAAAATGGACATCAAAACCTTTTTGTTCAGGAACCTCAAACCATTTTCGAAGTTCAACATCCGACATTCTCGCACTGTTTTCAACAACACTGTCTGTAAACTGACTCGCAAAATAGCTCTTTTTCTCACCTCGGCACACCAAGGCAAGATTGCCAAGGCTCCGACCTTCACTTTCAAGTGATTTAACCACGCTGACTAGCTTGAACTGAACTTCATTGTCAAGTGTTTCAACATTTGCCAGACAATGAAGGGAGTGGGTCAACTTGTCACATCGCCGAAGAAATAAAGAGATTTCATCCCATGTTGTATCCTGGTGACAAAATATTAATCGACTTGGTTCAGGTACTCTACCATCAGTTTCTTTAAAAAGTTGCAACACTACATGGACAGTCTGAGTGCTGTTACAGTCGAGAAGGACAACACGGAAATCCGCTGCACTCTTTCTTGTTATTGGTTGGGCTTGCGAAATAGGATGAAGAAATTGAGAATGGTGATCTTTAAAACATAGTTCTAAGGTTGCGCCAATTCTGCAAAGCTGGTCTTCAAAACTCGATCCTTTTGCAGGGGCTTTATAAAGGTCACGAAAACAAGTGAGCTGATTTACACTGATAGACGGGTTTATTAGGCGGAAAAGGTTATAGGCATCTTTGTCACACAGCCCCGCGTTCCCCTCAGCATCATTTACAGAAAAGAAATCGTATAAAGTCCACAGCTGGTCTGATCGAAAATAGTTGAGATAAAAGTATTTCTTCCGTGTAGAAGCCAAAGTTTCTTCCCAAGCTGCACTATCGGCCTTAACTTTTCTTAATATTTCTAGAATATGCTCTTGTTCAACAGTGGAAAGGCCTTCAGCCCAGAATTCCTTGTACTTCGGATTACCAGAAGACTGAAGCTGTAAACAAGTGTTCACAATTTCGAAAACAAGATCAACCTGCTCAACAAAGCCTTCAAAGTCTGTAGCTACTGTTTGAGTTTTACCATCTTTAAATCGTTGGTCAGCTTTTGACGTAACTCCCCTGTCAGGTTTTAACATGAGAAGTGCCCGGCTACGCAGATCTTGAATCTCATCCTCGTACTGTTGGATTGTTGTTCCTTGCTCAGAGGTGAAACTCAGTGTTACATTCGATTTACTATCTGTGTTTACTGATACACTGTAACTCCCGTTCTTTTGTATGTTGGCAATGGTCACTTTTGTCATCTCACCACGGTTTGCAAGGTTGTTGTATAGGTTAGCCAAGCTGTGAATGTTAGCACAGCATACTTTAACCTTTGCAGCCACGCAGGGACTGTGTTGTAAACCAGCTTTGATGGTTTCAAGGACTGCTAACGGATTTATGTTTTCGGGTTTGACAATGGCTCGAAGATAACGATGAACCTCGATCAGATCAGATACGGTTGCCTCAGTAACATTTGACACTTGTTCGTAGTGTTCTTCTACCGCATCAATTAGAATCGCCATGTCTTCGTTAACTGTCTTCCTTGAGAAATCAAGCAGATCTTTTGCTTTTCCAATTTCAGTTACAACGTCAATTACTTCATCTGAGTCAAGAAGCTCGTCTAAGTCTTTGATTTTGCCTTCTATGGCCTCTGTTACCATAGAAAGAGATGAGGATTTATCATTGACGAGTTGCTGGAATGAAGACAATGTTTGGAGGAATTTGCGCTTTTCATCAAAAGACATTTCAATTGCTTCAACAGCTTTCATAGATTCCGAGATCTTTAAGTTGAGGCTAGGTAAATGGAAGTAACTTTTGAGCTTTATTTTTTGCCCTTGCAAAACCGAGCGTCCCTGATTAAGTTCTTCGATAAGAGCAATTTCACGTTCAAAATAATCTTTTTCGCCAAGTCCCCTCCAAAGGTTATCAGCGTCCTCAAGAGAGATGTCAGCGTCTTGATCAAAAAGTAGTTTGCACGTATCCTGTAATAAATTGATTCCCTTTGAGCTAAGTATATTGGCTACATCACGAGTACATATTCCTAAATGATTTTGTAGTGGTGATTGGCGAAGACAGCATTTTGCAGCATTTTGGAATAACACCGAATTTCTATATCTATATACAGCTTTTGATGCGGTCATAAGTAACTGGAAAGGCTCCCAGTAATCTTCACTCATCATGTCTCCAAGGAATGTGTTTGCTTGAGTAGCCTTGCTGTGGTTAATTTGTTGGCAGAAGGATTCGATGTCGCACAAACCTACGATGTTTTGGGTTGTTTGTTTACAAACGCGAATAAGATTTTCCAGCTCCAAAAACTTCTGTAAAACATCTTCACAGTCTTTGAACAAATGCTCAATTCTGGTTTTTGCAGAATCAATATGGTGGGATTCTGTGGCTGCATTGAAAAACTCAACAACCACTTCGGTATTTCGTTGAGTCTTCAAGGATTTTACAAAACCGGTTTTGATCTTTCTAGAAGTTACAACTCCATGAAACCACCTAGCAGCATTTTCAATGCTTCGAAAAATGGGATGAGTTTTCAGCTTAGAAACAGTTCCGTCTGCTTGTAATATTTCTGCCAAGGAATGATCATACTCAAATGCTGTTTGAAGAATGTTTTCAAATGCTAGTTCGCTCATTTCCGAGCAGTCTGGCAAGTTGATGTTGTCTAACACTTTCAGCAAAACTTGTTCAGTGAATCTGAAAAAAGAAACCAATTATTGCTCTTAATAAATATGTCTTCAGAGATTGAAAACTCGCCACCGGTGTTTTCAAATGTTCCAGAATACCCTGCACTTGTCCTGTAAAAAAGATCAAACATAAGGATGGAATGCGTTTTTAATTTGATGAAATGAAGTGTTGAAACTAATTTTAAGAAACCAAAATTAATACAATAAAGCAAGTCGGTTCTTGCTCTTCTTGGACAAAGTAAACACCGAATCTACTCTATATGGATTGCTCTTTAAACAATTTTGTTAAGCGTTTTTAAAGGTTAAAACCCTCTTGCTATATGCCTTGAAAAGATCAGACGTTTTAGTTTCAAATTTTGAAAATAAGAAATGGAACTGTGCGTATTGATAACGACACTCTCACTGTTTATCTAATATATAAACAAAACAAATAGTGATCCGCTTCGAAACAATGTTGTTAAGGCGAAACGCATTGCAACTTGGAACGGGGAAAGAAAGTACCCGCAACCAGAACCAGATGCTTGGAAACTGTTTCACTATACAAAGCTGTGTGATGTAGAGTGAGAAATTTTTTGTAGTTTGAAATGCTCACCTTCAGTAGTGCAAGGGTTCTTCGCAAGGCAAAAAAGAGAGGTATGCATAAAGCAGTTTGTATTCATTCATGAAATCACACGACGTAACAAAGCAACCATTGTTGTCTAACTATCACAACTTCCTAACCTTATAAAAATGCGTTATTGATTATGTTAGATAGTGGCGTGCATCGTTTCATTTTAACTAATTTTCAGCAAGTCACACCTTAATTGTGCAGGGGTAATTACCTATTAGGTATTTAAGACACAAGGACGACAACATCAACGACGACAGCTTACAAAAAACGCACTTCTTGCTTACCCTTGTCGATCACTTATGACTAAATTGCTTTCTCTTTTTTCCGAGATACGCTTTGTGAATAGATAAGGATGAAAATGATCTTTTTAAAAGTGAAATAAAATTAACAAAAATTTTCTGTAAGTAGTTCGCGTATTCGCAAAAACTTCAAAACTGAGCTTTTCATGTCGTAGTTTTCAAGACGACGACGTGCACAGGTGATCAGCACGGTGCATTTCAACGTGCAGCTATTGTATTCGCTAATGTTCTCTGCTGTCCGTTGTCAACGTTGGCGTACTCGTACCTTTAACTCTTTAATATTACAGGTACTTCGGCTGTCAACACCTTCTCCATGAAACTACAAAATCATCATGTATATCTTTATATATTTTCAAAGCAGAATTTTGTAAACATTAAATGTATACCCTCACCTCGTTAATTTTTAGGAAGACATTGCACTGAAATTTCGGTAGGTTTTGTTAAATGATGAAGCTTGTATGCGATTGAAATTTGTAAGGACACCCTTGGCCAGGAAGGGGCAGAGCAAGTGCCGAAAAAGAGCCTAAAATAATTCAGGTGGTCAACAAAACTCAAACTCGCGAACTCTGCGATACTGATGCAGCACTCTGGAAGTCTATTTATATAGACATCATTTTTAACTCTATAATAGGATAATAAAGTAAAACATAAGACTTGAGCTCAAAAATGCTATTGGCTTATCAAGTTGATCCTTTGAATATGCGTAATACGCCACAAAACAACACCAATGACTACACATTTACCACAATATTGTGAGCATGCGAACCTAACATAGCCAATCGCCACGTTGAATCCACGACTCATAAGGAAATTTTCCTCAAAGCTTGAACGTTAAGGCGATATACGGTTAAGTAAAAACAGTCGTCAATTTCTTCAACAACATTGATTGGAAAATTAGTGAAGACAATAAAACTGTATAACGTATTTTACCTGCTCAACTGGAGATTTCCTTTCGTGTTACTCACAACACCGACAGGCTTCACTTGTTTCAGAGCACCAATGACCATCCTCAACTTACAAGGAGAATCTTTGTGACTTCTTGCGAACGCATCTGACAGCTGAAGCAAATACAAGTGTTCTGCAGTATCACTGTGTAGTTCCTGATGTAGAACTGGCATAGCTCCAATAAGACAATCAAATTGTTCTTCAGTTGGTGGTAAACACTTAGTTGCGTGAATTCCTAACGATTGCTGGATTGTTTCATCTTGGCGGACAACATATAACTTGTACAACTTCTCTAAGGCTGCAAAAATTTCGAGCGCTTTATTTCCTGAAGTAGAACTGCTTTGTTGCATCTCCCATTTAAAGCAGTTAATGCAAATTTTCCTTTTTTCTTCTAAAGGAAAAGAATTCCATTTCGATTCGAAAGAAGGAGAGTTGAAAAGCTCCAGCAAAGGGGGATGCAAGTCCTTTTTTGTGGATAAGGAGATCTGCTCAACAAGTACAGCCATGTATTTTGTTGACTGCATTTCTTGGTCCAACAAAAGCTTTTTAAGATCATCTATGCTTTTCTCCTCCCAGAAAACCTCTTTCTTGACAACTTTCACCACAAGTTTGGCAAATGCGTCTATGACACTCTGGCTGTTTTTTAAATATTGCGGAATTCGAACCCATTGTGACAAGATGGCTGCTTTACGTCTGTCGGTTATGGTAACACCACACATCTTTTGAAAAGCATCCAAAAGCTGCTCGTTTAGTGCTTTGGAGGACTGGAATCGTTTGGGAAAAACTGACGCGAGATTAATCAAAAGATCAAGCGTAGGTGCCGACAACAAAAGAGCACGGAGGACAATTTGTTGTTTTACTTCGGAAACATTTGGAATAACCTGTTTTGCCTTAGCCATTAGTTCCTTAAAATTGTCTCGCGTCTGAAAAAAGATATTGACATGCGTTTGCAATTCGCAAAAACTCGCTTCATCTAGTACTTTACAGAAATATATCAGTTCTGGCAGGCCACGGTCGTACTTACTAGCACTGACAAGCGAAGAGGCAACTGCAGCAAAATACTGAGAGGCATCAGAAGTAAGCCTATTTTGATCGCAAAATAGAATAGCTTGAAGTAACGTACACGCGATGTTCAAATGTTCGGTTTCATTTTGCAATACTTGACTTTTTGTAGCTGAAGCAATTCGACCAAGTAGATAAATCAGAAAAATCTTTTCGTCATCTTTGTCAACCACTCGGGCTTGATTCGTTACCCACTTCACCAGAGGGCCCTTGAACTTTTCCTCAAAGGATGCGAATTGATGGCAGTTTGCCAAGGTTTGTTTGAGGTTAAGCTTGCCTTCTTTCAGATCCTTCAGAAATTCTTCGTAGAAAATTAGCTGGAATCTGAAAGCAGTGTTATAACTGTGATACTTAGGATTGCCATCATCTTTGAAAATGTCATACTGGTTCTCAACGCCTTCTTTCACTTTGCGAGTACGTTTTTCGCCAGTCTCACTAGGAAATAACCATGATGCTTTAACAGAGACGATATAATGATATTTCCATTCTTTAGAGACGGGAATTGGTTCGGATTTCCAGTATCCATTTTTGACCTTAGTAAGAGGTATCCTATCCGCGGTATAGCCTTTCGCCCCCTTGCTTAACGCAAGGTCAACTTCTAAGGCCCCTGTATATGTGGCCAAGTGGAACGTCGTCTGAAAACAAAGCTTTTCTCTTAGTAGTATAGCTTAAAAAGGAATTACCAAATGGGAACAAAACAAAACTTTGACAAATGAAAGGCAAGTCGGTCAAGTAAACTCAAACGCCGTAAAGGCGTCCACTGGACTACCTGTTTGTCAAGTAGCTTGTTCGGATACATCAACATGATAATTTGCAGAGTATATCACTGCTGTCTCTAAAGTGTCACAATGATTCGTCAGATGCCGCTTCATTTTCAGCTAACTGATGAGACACGCAAGTACTTTCTCAAAGCAAGCTTTTTCGAGTTCGATTTTCGCTAGGCATTTTGTTTTTTTCTCCCGCTAAATAGAATCTTACAAACAAAGAAAATTATCTTCTATATTTTTTAACCTTAAGTGCATGCAATGTAAATTAAAACGAGGTTTCATAGATTTTTTCCTCGAGCATAAGGTAACGCGCCAGGCGTCCGGGTTTCCAGTCCGCAGTGCACACGACCTAATTTTGTTTCGTTAAATGATACGTGTTTAGCTAAACAGGGCAATAATGAAATTCTACTAAGTTCGGCTTTATAACCGCAACGTTAACTTTCAATCATTAATTTTACTCAGCAGGTATGGGACGAAATTTGAAGAAGCCAAACTCCGAACACCAGAAAGTTTATAATTTATGTATACCTAGTCATAAAGCACATAATTTACGGCCTTGTTCGATTAGGGTTCTACAATCCCTAAACTAAAAGTGTGTGAAGTGAGAAAGCAAGATATGCGCTCGCTACAGAATAATGACCAAAAAAAACCCGATGTCGTTCACATGTTCACAGCGCCGCCGATTGTTGATGTTTGCAAACTGGCTGCGAATACAGTTTAATCAGTGCACATTGTTTTTCGTTTCAAGGATGATGCAAGTTTCTCAATGTTGAGAAATTAGTGTTGTAGCTATTTTATCAATTTCAGTTCGATGTCGTTGATATTTTCTCTTTATTCTTGCCGACTAGTGCAGAACCGGTTCTCATACTTGTGAGAGCTCGAATAATTCATCGTATCTTTTCTGTTCCGAGGAATTCGACGTTGTTACTTCCCACAGTCATTGTAAAAACATAGGCGCTGGAGCTGACTTGTAACTAGATGCACATAAATTATGAACTTGGGTGTTCGAAGTTGACTTATGGTTTGGTTGTTGGTTTAAAGTTGCTGTTATAAAGCCAAAATTGACTGACTCTCTATTTCATCATTTACTGTCCTGCAATACACGTATCACTTAATTTAACGAAACAACGTTTGCTAGAATTACGAAAGCTTAGTCTTTTGTGAAAGACCCGCCATTGCTGTCTTTGGTCAAAGTGTCCTCCGTTCCTATGGATAGTGGCTATCATGTAAATATGTCTCGCGAGTTGAAAACGTATGCAAACTAAGGATATTCCGTAGACTTTAAAAGCGAAAAAATTGACTGATTTTCTGCTCTTAGAAACACCATTTCCTGAATGAAATTATAAGTTCCTTCGAAAGTCACAATTTTTTCCCCACCTCAGAAACTATATGATCTGGTGTGCGGTTCTGTAAATGGCTGAAACGTTTCTACACGTTCACAGAAACTCAAAAAAGACAGATCGTTTTACAAGTGTTAAATTCTCAATATCGATGAAAACAAAAAATAATTACGAAAAGGTGAACTGACTTCATTAAATAGAAAACTTTTTCAGTTCAACAGAATTCATACAGATTTAGTAAGCAGCCAATAATTGCTTGTTTTGGAAAATAGGCCGTAAACGACTGCATGTGGCTACTGTTGGTATTTATTTGTATCAAAGAATGCCAATTTCAAACACCGTATTTTAACCGTTTTGAATTAAAATGAGTTTGATTCGGTGCTAATTGAAACGGTGATTTAAATGAGTAAGGAATTTCCCGCCACAGAAGTTTTTTCTAGATAGTGGCTACGCGTGAATATGCGTCAGATCTAGAATTTAAGTAAAAGTTTTAAAATTTTTCCTAAGAGATTGGCTACGCGTCAACGCATACTACAGCACTCAACGAAAACTGAAATCCCGAAACCTATCCCTAACTCGTACAATACCCCAAAAATTAATCACGACGATTTGACTTGAGAGCAAAGACGAGAATGAATAAACCAATCAAAACGCGCGAATCGGAATATTCGAGATTAAAAATTTAATAAAGGAGTATATCCCAATGGCTGAGACCAGAAATTCGGTATCCACAAAATAACGTACGTGTCTGGCACAGATTCCGTAAAGAGGGACTTGTGAATAATTAATCAAACTAGTTACTAGTCTTCGGTCATTATTGAACAGAACCGCTGACTCAAAACACCGATTCAGCGATTCTGGTTTCACCCATTGGGGTATAGAGCTTTCCAAACAAAAACCAATAACAGATTTCCAAATTAAGTAACAAAATTCAATGCACAAACACATTTCAAAGTCGCCAAAACGCATTCCAAAATCACCAAAACACATTTCATACTTCTAAAAACATTTCAATGTCGAAAACAAAATTCAAAGTCGAGAACATCTTTTAAAGTCGCCAAAACACATTCCAGAATTCTCGAAACACATTCGCCCCAGGTTCTCTGCTATCCGGATATTGAAACAGTATATTCGTTTTCGTCATCATGTTTTGTTCCTCATGTGGACAAGAAGCTCTAGCTACCTATGTTTTTTGCCCGAAATGCGGAAATAGAATAAATAAAAATTCCAGTGATAAGCTCTTCGTGTGAGCCCTGTGCTTCTCAACTGCAATTTGTAGCAGTTCGTCTCTCCCGCAGTTTTTCCGGACTAGAACTGGGATGCCCTTCCCTCGCAACGGCCTCAACTCGTTGCTGTCGTGTGTCATTATGCCAACGTTTTCTTTCACGACTTCATTTAGATCTTCTTTCACGAAGCTTTTTCCCTTCCGGTCATACTTGGCATGCTTGCCATTGGCGCGAAAAAAAACCAGCTCTTTCTTGTTCCTTTCTTTTGCGGAAGGACGAGAAAACATCCACTTCGGGCTTTGTCGTTTCTTCAACTAGCTTATCACTGGAATTTTTTTGCCCGTATCCGGGCAAAAAACATAGGTAGCTAGAGCACTGAAATTTGTTTGAACTTTGAATTGTGTTTTGGACATTGAATTGTTTTTAGAAGTATGAAATGTGTTTTGGTGATTTTGAAGTGTGTTTTGGCGACTTTGAAATGTGTTTTGGTAACTTTGAAATGTGTTTTGTGCTTTGAATTTTGTTACATGTATGTGTGACATGTATGGGCCACCGTAGTAATGGCTATGTTGCTCAGTAAGTACAGCAGCAATAAAAAATGGAGACCAATTTTAAAATACGACCTAATATAGAGAGTAGCACCAGCGCAGAACGTGGTGTTTTGGAGTAAAAGTTTAGGAATTTATCGTTCCAGAGTTTTGGCAAAGGAAAATTGTTGAATAATAAATAAACCAATGTATCTTTTCTTTTTCTTTTGTAGATAATCACATCAGACTTTGTTTTAATTTTAATAGAAAAGCTATCCTTTATGAAAACAATACTAACCAACATCAGCTGTGAAGCTGCTGCTGCAGAGTCTTCTAAATCTACTGGCGCCAAGGCATCGCTGCTTGAGCGTTCCGTTTCCTGCCATCGTAAGTGATTCGTCACACTAACTTGTCCAACGTTTGGATTCGTATAGAAAGTGGAGGCCCCCCTTGTTGGTAAATCTATCTGCTCAAAAGAGATTTCTTCGGTCGATGACTCTGTTGGCGTCTTTCTACTGGTATTTACTTTTAGCGGGTGTCCGTCGCAACCCGCTTTCTTCATATTCATCTCTGGAATAAAAAAAAAAGACTGTAAAAACTGATATTCGGCTTGGCTGATAAGAAGTAAACATTCCAACTTTGTTATGATGTTGAAGAGTCAATAAAGGATTGGGTGGGTGTATCTGAGAATACTAATTATTAGGTTTTAGAAGAAGTCTTAGTTTGAGCTTCTATTCAGTCTTTGGAATAACTGCTAATTAGCAAACGTATTCAACGCGCGAGCCTCGTTTTTAACTTAAAAGCTTTTGTACTTATAGCGCGCGTTGTTTGGTTAAATGATACTTGTATAACTCGACGGTACAATAATGAAATAAAGAGGTTCTGTTAATTTTGAATTTTCAGCAGCAACTTTCAATCATCAAATTTACTCAACAAGTTGGGGGCCAAATCGAAACACCCAAAGTTCATAATTTATGTGCATCTAGTCATAAGATGCTCCAGCGCCTATGTTTACAGAGTACTTAGTTCGAATAACTACTCAGTCAATTGTGACTATTGGAAGTAACAAAGTCAAATTCCTCGGAACAAAAAAGATATAATGAAATACTCGAACTCTCACAAATTTGAGAACAAGTGCAGCACAAGTCGGTAAGAAAAAAGTGTAAACATCAACGACATCGAATTGAAATCGATAAAATAGCTACAAACACTGAAATTATTTTGCAAACAATCAAAACTTAATACTAAAGTTTGTTATGTTTTGCTTTATCTAGGGTGTCTGAGCTTAGTTCACTCTGCTGTTTGCTCGAGGACAATTATTGATATGCAACACAGTAACATAAAACGATCCATTTCACAAATATTCGGTCGCGCGGAAACTGATGGGGCGAGCAAAAATTAATTGAAGGGGGAGGGGGCTGGGAGAGAGAAAGGCAACACTTGCTTGCAAACTCCCCTCACGACCCTCTCACTCCGTTGTTGCTTACCCTGTTTTTTGTGCGCCCGAAATATCTTGAAACGCTTGCTAAACAGCTAATATTGAAATCGAGTTCTTCCCCGTCATATTTTTCGGTTGGAGCCAAAACTTCCATTCATACATTGTACTTAAACCGGCAAATTTTACAAAAATCGAAAATGTTGCAATTTATCCATTAAAGCTGGTGTTTTTATAAATTTTGAAGTATAGATGTACAGAACCAGAAGAAGTATTTCAGATTGCACGGAAAAAAGGTAGGACAGTGACGGAAATTAGAATCTGTCATGCATAGCTACAGTAGATTATTCATGTTATACACCGCGACTTGAACTCTGGCCATTAAACAAAGTTCCCTTCCACGTCGAGCTATTCTATCTTCTATTTTTGAAATGTTATGAAACTTAAGACAAAATGTTTTCTGCTTTCGGTACGGCTGTAAAAACTAAAAATTCCAACTTTGCAATGATGTTGCTCGTGCAGACGACCCAGGATGTGCTTCAGTGTTTTGAGACCTCATTTTGCGCACAATCAAAACTAAACACTAAGCTTTGTTATTCTTGCTCTGTCTTGCTGGAGGGCAATTAGAAGTATACAACACAGCGACCTACAACGATTGATTGATTGATTGATCGTTGTATTGAAACTGAATGCTTCCAGGCCATGAACAAAGAATTCCACTCAGTACCTAAAGGTTAAAGAAACTAATTGCAAACACAAAATTTAGAGAAAATCAGTGAAACTACCGGCCAGACTTGCACCTAATCAAAATGCCGATCTATAACAGTTTGTGTTTTAAATATAAATATAAAAAACTCCAAACAAGTACTTCAGATTGCAGACACAAAAAACGCAAGATTGGAATCTGTCATGCATAGCTACAGTAAATTATGCATGTTTTACACCAGACTTAATACTTGGCCATTTAACCCACGTTGAACTTAATATTATGAAACTAAAGACAAACCTGAGTCTTTAGATCGAAATTCCTTATATTTACTGCTGTTTGTGATAAAGTTATAGGGATTGAATTTTCGAAGTTCATTACTGATCGCCAGGAGTAAAATATTGACTGGATACCGTTTAGTAAAGACTACGAAGAACTTAAGAAGAATTCGTATGCTGCAATGGGCCCGATCCACTGTGCATCAAGCATTAATGCTCTCATCGCAACGCCCTTGTTTGTAGTGTTCGCTTCCAGGAATTTCTTGAACGAGTTCTTTGTCTTCTGTATGAAACACGAACTGCCAACAAAACTGAAAAAGATTTTAATCCTTTGACCCTAGTGCGATCTTCGTCCCCGAGGTATTGACAATGGATAGCCTTACCAAGCAAACAAAGTTTTAAGAATCTTTCTTATCAAATTTTTAAGAGTCTTCGAGTGAGTGATGGAAATTAATTCGAAAGGCCGATCAAAACATTTTCAGAAGATGTGGCAAGACTAATACTATAGACAGACGCTATAAGCATTAACTGTTCTTTTTCACTGCCTGCTGGTAAGTGAGACTACCACTAGCACTCAAGTAGATAATTGTTTCGGAGCAATCCGTATTAACGAATTGTTTACAACTAAATAAAACATCACGATAGACCAGCAGAAGCTGCAGCCTTTCTTTGAAACAACTACTGAACACTACAGTTTTTTTTTTCGTTTAAGGTGGAATTTCGATTCCTAAGACAACATAGAAGACATTGATTAATGCGCACAGGAAATACGAAATAGATCGCCAGCTTGTTTTAAGGCGTATATATCAGTTGTTTTGAACTGCCAGCTACCTAAACCAAAGTACAAGAAAGACAGAGTAATACGCTGAAATGACAAATAGTTGGATTTTGTACCGTTCGCTCATTTTTTCGACGTGTACAGCGACAGCTTCAATATAATATACCAATGTATCATGAGGCGCGCATACTCCCATCGCATGCACCAGTAATCGGCAATAACTAAAACGTAGGGTTCCATACAGTAATCTAGGTCGCAAAATTCGGGAAGCTTATAACTTATTTTTTACTAAGCTGAAAGAACTCCTCAACAGTTTCATTAGAGAGCTACTTCAATTCAGAAACAGAAAGGTTTACGGAATTACCAACATGTAATAACAATCATATGCCAAAGCAGAATGCCTTCAATTGTCCAATTTGTACCACAATTATTGAGAGCAAAATGCGTTTGTTCTCCATTTTTATAACAACTAAAAGTAAAAAGATGGCTAGAATCTGTTGGAAAGATGTTTTTTTTTTTTAACTTTGAACGCGGAACAAAAGACTGGTCTATTTTTCAGTTTACTTTCAAGATTGAGGTCAAAGTATACCTCCAGAATGCATACAGCTGGCAAATCTATTCTCGGAACCCATAACAACACAGCAGATTACAAAGCTACCTTTTTTTTATAAAAGTGGAAAAAATACCTTTGGATGAATGATTTGACTTAAACATTACAATACAATTTTAGTTCTATGTGTCATAGGTTTACCTTGTTTCGGCACAACATGTACAGCAGCTCAGTTCAGTTGTGTATTGGTTCTATTATGAGACGTATTCATGGTTGAAAAGCGAAGCTCTTTGACGATTTAACTTGTTCTTTGTTCAGAAACTGCAAATAAAGTCATTCATCAGCCGAAAATTGCACACACTGCTAGCGGTTACTTGTTAATCATCAGCTAGTTCTCAAAAACTCAATACCTGAAGACGAGTCTGTGTGTACTGAGGTTCTTTGCAAAGGAGTCTCCGTATAAATACCCACGTCAAGCAATTTCACAGTAAACTAATGTTTGTTAGTTTCGGATACGACTTCCAAAGCCGAAAGCAACGGAATGATGAGTTACATTCCGCACGCTAGCGCAACGCTAGCGAGCCGCTGGGGACAGAAATGGCTACATTTTGGTCCAACTGAAAACACCCTCGAAATGAACGTATCTGGCTGGGATCAACGCCCTTATTTGCTTATTCGCTTCCAGGAATTTTTGGTTTCAGTCCCAGATGTATTTGTAAATTCTCCTAACTATAGCCCATATACTTTGCATTGAACAAGTTTGGGAGAATTTTCAATTTTATTCTTCAGTAGTTCGCTTAGTTTGATCAAGTCTCATTTTCTCATTACCAAATGTCTTATTTTGTTTAAGTTATGTAAGGAGAAGTTACTGCGATGTTGATGATTGGCTGGCGGATACTTAAACCAGAGTGTGATACGTTAAGGGATTGGTCGAGATTTTGACGTATTTGACAATTGTCAAGCTTTCCGGTTGGTTTCTTTGGTGAATGACAGGTGGGATTGTTTCTGAGAATCTTTCTCCCAAACCCAGTCAGACCATTCTCAGAAAACGCGACAAAGCTATAAGAATAAAACCTCTTCTACAGTTTAATTTATCAGCCTAAGCAAATGTTTTGTGAGCTTTGTAAAACCGAAAAGCTGTCGAAAGAATTTCCTAGACAGAAGCTGAGCGCAAACTGTTTCCACGCTCCTCTTCACTGCCTACGGGTAAGTGACACCATACCAGTCGAGTATATTAAGCGGCGTTTCGCGGCAACCGGACTTAAAGAATTCTTACATCTATATACTGAGCTTGCTCACGTCCTTGTTTTACTAATCTCAGATTTCCTAGCGCTTTTTTGTGTTAGAGCAAAGGCATCCTTCCTTTGAAACAACCAGTATAGATACAACAATTGTGACCAACGAGGTTAAGCGCTGCTTCGGTGTTTCTTACAAAAACAGTTTGATAAATATAAGTTTACACCGTTAACAGAGTTGCGTGACTTGCTTCTCAGACGAAGGACTACACTATTGCGGTGTAAACTTATAGTAAACATAACAATTCTTTTTGTTCAAGGTCTAACTTCGATTCCGACGTGGGAGATATATCTTTTCCTTCAGTACAATAACAAATTCGTAAGCTTATTCAACGACAGTACGTGTGTCAACCGTTGTCACTGAACTGCCAGTTACCTGGTTTTCGATGCACTCGCTCATTTCCGTCTTCAGACACTATTGATAACAATTTCTTGATGTTGAAAATTCAGTAGAGAAAACGTACGAGAAGCGCAATTATGGGTAATGTTTTTTTACAAGAATAGTTTGAGGAATGTTCTCAAATGAATGAAGCTGTTTATTTCTGTTGAAACGAAACTTGTTTAGGCTGCGAAGGAACGAGTGAGATCGTACATGATTGCAACTTCGTTTATATATTTTTTATTCTGTTTACAACTTCATCAGTCGCCAACTAAATGCAGACAATTTTAAGTGTTGAAAGTTTTCCCGATCAGTTAACTTGTAAGTGCTGGTAGCGCGTTGAATTGGTTTCACTGTGTATAGTTCCGCATTTCGACCAGCTACCAATACGGTGCCAAACGAGCAGCTAGCTTACCGCCGCAGCAGACCGTGATAACTCCACTAGAAGCCACCATTTCAGAAGCAGCTCTCTTTCTTCTCCGACACTAATGGTTACACGCTTTTTTTTATAAGAACAACGAGGTTCAGATTGGCCAAAATTGAAGAACAACTTAAGAACAGGCTGATGCTTGGGGCTTTATTGAGTAGTTTTTTTACAAAAAAATGATTCGCAATTTTTTTGTAAACATGCATACAGCATACTGTTTCTTCATAGGGAAATAGGCAAGCAATCCGTTTTCAAATACATGAATTCCAGTACCTTAGACTTAGTTTTTCTTCGATTTAAACCACACATAGAGATAAGAACAAGTTAGGAACAATTTGAGGCTCGAATCGCCAAAAACTTTAAGAACAATGAGCTTCGGCCAAAGCTAAGCTGGATTCAAATCGGTCGAAAGTTTCTTGGTTCTTAACTTAAGTTTGTATATTTCACAAAAATTTGATGCATATGAAAGGCTGTTTTTCGATCCTGTCATATACTGTCGTCACATTTGTTTAGGTATTTCTTTAAGGCTAACTTGATCACCATGGTGAGATCTCTGCCTCCAAATCCTGAGGTCCTTGGTTTGATGCCGGCCTGGTCGAGGGTTTGATATTTAGGTGACCTTCTTTCCCGTTGAAGTCCACTTAGCTTTCCTTTCTTTCGGGGTCGGTAAAATGAGTGCCAGCATACGCGGACCGCTTTGGTGTAACTATATGTTTGCGGTTCGGTGGGAGTAAACTGATCATTGTACAGCGCCTTTGAGTTCAGTATGAAATGGAAAAGCGCTAAATGAGTCGACTCCGTTTGTTGTAATTTATATATTGGCGTACTTTTCGTCACCTGACCAAGAATCATGCAGAATGGGAGCACCCAGAGTACACTGCTACAAAAATGCGCCAATCATTGCGTTTGTATTGTCTACAAATCGCTGACTTTTAACTTTCTTTTTGCTACAGTGTTCGATAAAACACGTTGAAGAAAACACGAAGTGCTCACAGTGCAGTGAACACGTTGGCTTAGACAATCCCTGCCTGGCCCGGTACAAGGAGGCATTGGCTGATTTGTATCCAGAATGTTTTGCTGGAGTTGGCAGACCACAGCAACCAAAAAAGTCACAGCTTACAATTGTAACGTTCTCAGGTACACAAATAACCGTCAAGTTTAATGAGGAAACAACGATATCTACCCTAAAGAAAGCGGTTAAGGAAAAAACTGGCATGGAAGTTGGTAAACAACGCCTGATGTTAGGAAGTGAAGAACTGAAGGTAAGAGTTGCTCTAGCTAAATCCTTCCTAGCTAGCGGATGAGAATCTTTGACTCCTCCTGGACAGGACACCAATCTATCACAGGTTGGCCCCCTCCAGATCCTGGTGCTCATTTATACAGCTGAGTTGACTGGAACAAGTCGGTAAAATATTACAAAGAAAGATAAACTGTTATTGTTGTTGTTGTATTGGGCTTAAACGTACAAGATAACTACTGTATGCATGTTCAGCTTCGGGAATGGAAGCGGAATCTTTTCAGTATGATAATTCGTGATTCCCAGATATTTTTCGACCAATGACTCATGACTCATTTATAGAATTTCTTCATGATTCATGATTCAATTATAGAATTTCTTCATGATTCATGATTCACACTGCCTGCGAGAATATGTAGTCGTACGAAACTCCAAAACTGAGATTTTCGCGTTGTTTCGGGGCTGAAAGCGGAATCTTTTCAGTATGATAATTCGTGATTCCCAGATATTTTTCAACCAATGATTCATGATTCATTTATAGAACTTCCTCATGGTTCATGAGACAAAAATTCACGATTCTTGATTCATTTGATTTTTGTCCATGGAATCATGATTCAAAGCCTGCGAGATGATGTAATTCATGATTCCCTCACTTTTTTAGCTTTGATTCATGATTCAAGATTCCACTTCCACCCCCGATTCAGCTTTTATCACTTACTGAGCCATGACCACCCCAGTTTGACTTTTCAACTTTTCACTTGTTTGTAGGTACTAGTATTGCCAAAGAACACCACAATATTTGACGAAGGTGAATAGAACTGTAAACAATGTTGAACTGAAATTCAGAAAGTAATTTCATAACCACTGGTTAATTTTAATAAACTTAAAAGTGTTTACGTTTGTAACTGTAGCGTCACTTGCTTCAGCTTTTGATTACGCTGTAATAAATTTGTATTTTCATCGAGCAAAGCCAAAGGCAGTAAATGATTTTTTAAATCCTTACAGATTGAAAATAAAAACAATAAGAAAAAGGGGATATATCTTTTGCTGTAATCAAGAAATAGGGCTTTATGAAAGAATCAGTTATGTTATGAAAAATCTTCTTGTTTTTTGTTTCTTGATCGACAGGATTATGTAGGTTTGGAAGAAAAGACGATTGCCGACTACAACATCAAGCCTGACGACGTACTTCATGTTCTAATCTCTCTCTGCGCTCTTCCTCAAACTGTCACTGTTGTATTCGACTTGTCGTGGGAATACCCGACCAACGAGACCTCAGACAAAGGTCAAGTCAAGCGAGATGCCCTGGATGGGTCTGCTTTCCTTTTCAGCGGACAGGGCCCAGACCCAGAAATCATTGATTTTCGCAAAAAGAGGTCGCGTTGCGATTCGGTGAAACACTCTGGAGATGAATTCGACGATTTCAAGCGAAAAGGACATCATAAGATAAGTGTGAACTTGCAAGAGTTAGAATCGTCTGTTGACAAAGTGTTCTTTACTCTCAGTGCGTACAACGCCCCAAGCATTTCAATGTTCGGACACCCAACTCTCAATGTTTATAATATCAAAGACCCGGATGTAAAGCTGTGCAGTGACGTCGCCGAAGTTCTGGCCGCAAATCCGAACGCATCTCGATCAAAAGCGATTGTCATGTGTTGCCTTTGCAGAACGGGTGACCTTTGGAAAGTTTTTAGCGTCAAACGACTGTCTGGTGGGTGTGCTGCCGATGGGTACAAACCGCTGATCGAAACAATGAATACTATTCGTAGTGACAGCTTATTAAGCGGTATGCGCTGAACACGATAACAGGTTTTAAAGTTACACTTTGCTCTTGAAAAACAGTTCAAACTACTTTCTTATAGGCTGCATACCTTTCTTTAGGCCAGTAAAATGAAAAGACCTTCCAGTTACAAACTTATTTTCGCCTCGCACTTGTAGAAAATTAAATAAAAGCCGAATGACTTATTCAGTTTTTATTCAAGTTGAAGGAAACCGAATAATAGGTGTTCAAGAACTGATAGTGGATGAGACAAACCAGTATTTAATCGAAATGATTTACTTTAAATACGAAAATATTCGGACTATTTAATGAAAAGCTCCGAAAATTTAACTTCTTAACTTTAAAATGTCCAAAAGTTTTAAAAATTATGTTTATTTACGGACTTGATGTCACAAGATTTTGAGGCCTACCGTGGCCAGGAACTCATTTTGATAGTAGTTTCACAACGCAGGTTTATCGCCCTTTAATACACGCTTTTTTTCTTATAAGATTATAAACCAGTAAATTTGGCCGAGGCTCATTGTTCTTAATTTTTTGGCGATTTGATCCTCGAATCATTCTTAAACTGTTTTTACTTCTAGATGTGTTTATAACGAAAAGCTAAGCCAATTATAGGTAATGCAATGTATGTATTATAAAACGAACTTGATCAATTCGTCTCCGCGGCGCGGTTCCCGAGACGATTTTTCCAGTTCTAAAATTATGATTGCGAAGCACTTCTTGTTTATTCTGTTAGAGATCGAAGCTCATTGTTTAAAGTTTAAAAAACTATCAGTTATCGAGCCCGAGCTTCAGCTAGTTCTGAAATTGTTCTTCAGTTTTGACTAATCTGAGCGTTGTTGTTCTTACAAAGTTCTTAAAAAAGCGTGTACAATTACAGATTCTTGGAAGTCGACAAGTTCCCCTGCTGTGTTGGTCGTATCTTTTGAGTTTGTCCGAAATTTTACCGGCAAAAATTTCCGAAAGATTTAATGTCCGAAAGTAACCAAAATCCTGGCACTATATCTATAAAGCCCCTTTTACACGATCAAGTTTTCCTTGACAAGTTTGCCTTGACAAGGAAAAATTGCTCGTGTATATGGAGAGAACTAGACAATTTTTCCTTGTCAAAGCTGGCATGCCAGCTTTTTCCTTGACAAGGAAAAATTGTGAAATCTGAAACTTGCTCGTGTAGACGGACAACAAGGAAAATGTGACAAGGATATGATTGTTATATTGAACTGAAAACTTGTCAAGGAA
>JAOBAT010022680.1:0-31706 GCA_026413305.1 Hydrozoanthus tunicans | reverse complement strand
GTGATGGTGATGATGATAAGGAAGATAAAATGGTGAATTGGACGGTGATGGTGATGATGATAAGGAAGATAAAATGGTGAGTTGGACGGTGATGGTGATGATGATAAGGAAGATAAAATGGTGAATTGGACGGTGATGGTGATGATGATAAGGAAGATAAAATGGGGAAATGACGTGGGTGATGATAACAATACCATTAATGACTATAGGAGTGTAGCGATTGCTGTGGGCATGTTGATTGG
Organism: Hydrozoanthus tunicans; assembly: GCA_026413305.1. Lineage (NCBI taxonomy): Eukaryota > Metazoa > Cnidaria > Anthozoa > Zoantharia > Hydrozoanthidae > Hydrozoanthus > Hydrozoanthus tunicans. Next base: position 31,464 of record JAOBAT010022680.1, on the reverse strand, counting down.
GATGATGATCAAAATGGGATGGTATATCTTGAAAACGATAACAGTGGTGAGGTTAGGGCGCAGATGGGGTTTGAGACGGGGGTTTGTTTAGAGATCAGGGACTGGGATGGAGATATCGATTTTGATTCTGGTTCGATGGTATTTGTTGCGCAGGGATAAAGGTTGGGGGTGGGGATTGGAATTAATAGGAACATGGTGCAGATTTGACCAGGTGACGGGGAAAGAAATGATTAAGGGATGAGGGTTAGGGTAATGAAACTTATGCTAATTACTTTGACGATTAACTGAGTGTTTTGCTAAACGACTATTAGGCTCAGCGACTGGCATGGCTCCAGATCAAACAAAAAATACACCTTTTTCTCTGTTTTCCTTTCCAGAAAATTCCATGCCACAGACGGTGCTCTCAACGGTGGAGCTAATACTATTGTCGAGCTCCTGGATCGTACTACACTTCATGACTGCTTTGTACTTTAAGTCAAGCGTTTGATTTCTACCACAACATCACTTAAAGGGGTAATTGCCATGTTTGAGCCTGCAGTAATCCATTACAGCGCGTTGCTAAGATATAGGTTGCTAAACTGGAAAAGACTTTTCGTACACGAAATATTGTTCAAGATGAAATGGTATTTACTCTTTACAGGAAGTGAGGGTCGTAACAAACGTGGTTATATCTACCCCTCCTTAGGGTTAAGGTTTGAGTGAGGTTAGGATTAGGTGCAAATTTAGGTCTTGGGGAGGAGTAGGTACGTGGGTGGTTTCCAAGAAACCGAGTTGCGCCAAGTGTAGGAAAACACTATTCAACAGTCCTTCTTTCCTTCTTATTGTAAATGTTAAAGTTCTCGCTTCAAGTAAGAGGAATTTCCAAATCGTTGTAAACTATATTATCATGAACTAACTTTGATAATAAAGCGGATAATTATTGTTAAGAATTTCGAAAAATGTTTCCTTTTATTGAATTTTCAATCCTGATTTTTGTGTTTCTAGCGTTCTGATTGGTTCAATCAATCTCGTTTATCAGTTCATTTAATGAGCTGAAAATATGTAGGGTTGAAAAGCTGAAATATGGTTTTTATCATTAGGCCTTTTGCAACAAGATTCCACTGTGAAAATGTAAAGCAGAAAAATCACGCTTTTCTGGTTAACTGTGCCTTGTCTTGGAGTCTGCGACATTCCTTTGCCACCCAGAATATCATTTAATGTACCATGTGGTCACTTGTTGCAAAAGTCTATTAGTTTAAGATGTCATTAACTTTCAAGTATCGATAGATTTGGAAAACCCAAGAAATTTAATAAAGCAATTATTCCATTCGCGCTGGTTTGATATGCATGAGAAAATTGATAGTCAACTCTGCGCTACACGCTCCTTTTGCCATTTATCATCTCAGATCCAACAAGCAATTACAGACATAAATTGTATATATTTTTTGTTGCTAAAATTGAAAATAACAAAGCAGTTTCTGTACATCAGCAGGATGCCCAAACTGTGTGCAATTGCAATTCCACAATTGGTTTCGGCTCCATTAAATCTTGCACCAATTGCAGAACATTGTCGGTGGAGCCACCCACTTAGTGAGCACAGTAACTGAACAATGTTAGAAAAAGTATTAAGGAAAATAACTGAAACCGTTAATTATTAACTGTGAATTCGCGGCACACCCCACATTTCTAATATAATAGTAGTACACGCGGGCGTACAAGATACACTGAGATATAAAATTTGGTTTTACATCTTGCTTAGCCTTTACATGCAAAACTTTCTTACTTTATAATCTGCATCAAAGTGCGGACCTCACGTTACAAGAAAAGACTCAAACGTTTCCTTACATGAACAGCGGACGACACAAACTCGTCCGTGACTGAAAACTATAAGGTGGAAGGTTAACAAGCGGTCTCACTGATCTCCGACATGCTGCTGATTTTGCAAACTCTTCTAGCACAGCTGAAAGATTTTGCTCCTTGTACTTAGTGTAAACAATATCATAGGTTTCTCTACCCCATGTGATGAGCCTATTAAACTTTCAAATCATCTAGTTTTTTTTTTTCTGTTCGGGAGGTTTAGTTTGTGAAGGTTTTCGCAAACTGTCTATTACGAATCAACGATAAACACTCTTTTCTTTTATAAGAACGACTTATTTTTGGGCTGATGCTGAAAGTTCTTGAATATTTTAAGAATTTCTGCCTCAAATGTTATCAAAATGTTCTTAAACATAATTATATATGATAATAAACAAGAGAAAACCAAAACAAGCTTGTACACGCACAGCAGTAAAAGTAATGTTGCATTGAAGAACATTAGACTAGATAAAAACATTTTTCCTTTTGTTAAGAAGCTGAAAAATTGAACACTAGACTAGAAAAAATATTTTCTCTTAAATTTCAAAAACCCTTTTTAACTAAATTAACATGAGGCCAGCAAATGGTCAAAATTCAAGAGCATTCTTATGACATACTAAGGCCGAGGAAATGCGAAGAAATCTTATTTTTCGACACTGTACAAGATAAGGGAATTTTTTTTCTCAGTTACTTTTCAGCTGTACAACATCACCTTTAATTTTGTTTAATGCTTTAAATGTCGGCGGCGCAGTGGCCGAGCGGTTAGCGTGTTCGACTCGTAATCCTAGGGTCGCGAGTTCGAGCCCCGGTCAGACCACTGTGTTGTGTACTTGAACAAGACACTTTACCCGACTTGTGCCAGTCGACTCAGCAGTATCAATGAGGACCAGTTCTGCTGGGAGCTAACGTGCGATAGATTAGTGTCCTGTCCAGGGGGAGTCAAAGACTCTCATCCGCTTAACACCACAGAAACCGTAGATAAGCGCCTGCCCTATGAGCCACTTAAGCTCTAGAAAGGATTTAGGTTTTTTTAATGTTGTGCATGTAGAAATTTGGTTTGACTCTTTTTTATATTCATAATCATATTTCTATTTGCCGGACATGATAGCGGCAAATTCAATAAGGCATATTTGTGCTTCAAGTTGGTTCCGGTACGAATGAAAAACAAAAACACCCAATTCTAAAAATTATGTATAAGAGTATTTTGATAACATTTTAAGCTAAAGAAATCCTTACATATTTAAGAACATTCTGCCCTAGCCCAAAAACAAGTATTCTTATCTGAGAAATAGACGACAAGGTGTTTTCATATCAGTGTTGCGATAATACATTCAAATGCTTTAGCTCCGTTTAAGACATTTGCAGCCATCAAGTTTTTTTTTTTATTATAACAACATTTTTAAAGAACTCAGTCAAATAAAACCGCAATTCCGAACAGTAATACTAAACATTACAGCAAACAGTAACAAAACAGGATGTGAGACAATAAGAGAAAAATCGTCATCAGCATTATTAATAACTGCAACAGCAGCAGTAAAGCGAGTTGTTGTTACAACAGCAGGTAATCATAAACTACGAATAATTTATAGCAACAAAAACATCACTGAACAGCAGTGTTGTCAATAGCGTTAACAGTTTCAACTCTGGCGAGCTTATCAAAATCTAACTTCTCCTTACATAACTCAACCTTTTTAGCCCTAGCCAGTTTATCAACATCTAACTTCTCCTTACATAACTTAACCCTTTCAGTCCCAGCCAGTTTGTCATCATCCAAGTTCTCCTTACACAACTCAACCCTTCTAGTCCCACAAAGCTAAAAAACAATTAACTTCACCTTACATAACTCAACCCTTTCAGCCCAAGCAAGTTTATCAACATCTAACTTCTCCTTACACAATTTAACTCTTTTAACATTAGCAAGTTTATCAACATCTAACTTCTCCTTACACAACTTAACCCTTTCAGCCCCAGCCAGTTTATCAACATCTAACTTCTCCTTACCAAACTCAACGTTTTTAACCCCAGCATATTTATCAATATCTAACTTCTCCTTACCAAACTCAACCCTTTCAGCCCCAGCATGTTTATCAATATCTAACTTCTTCTTACATAACTCAGTCGTTTTGTAGCGAGAAAAAGGAAATTGAACAAACTTAGAAAGAGGCTAAGTTTCTTTTGAACTATAATAACAGGAAAAGTATGGGTTCTTGTTGAGAGAATTTAGCAATAAATAATTTGACATTTTTAGAGCTGAAAGATTTAATAGGGTTTAAAAGCGCCACGTATTTTTTTTCTCCACGAACGGCAGGTCAAATTACGTCCGCCGTGAAAAGTGTTACAAAACACCAGCTGCGTTAGATTGGAAACTTGTTCCCAGGCTCGCGCCTTTTTACATAAAGCTTAAACTAGAACGTCAAAGACGGGAAGCAAACGGTAGACGGCGAATTGACGTTTTGCCATTAGCCGTTCTCGCGGTGCTTGACCCCTCTAGTTTAAAAACTCGAAACATTAGTAATATTTTACAGTAAAGGCGACAGATGCGTCAGCAGCAGTAGTAACGTTACCAACAAGAGATATTTAGTAAAATTGTTCAGTTGCCACACGATGTGAGTCGTTGATCGAGGACCCCAACGTTTCTACTGCTTACTGGTATCCTTCTTTAGGCGATGTGTAGACTGTGATTTTGTTCGCTTAAATAGGCGTCGGATCGGCGCGTTGAGAAATGGGCGCGGTATCTTGAAAGGATGTGCCACGTGTTGGATGTTTGCGCACGGTTGCAGGTATCTCATTGCTGCTGTCCCTGTTGGTGTTGTTTGGATGGTGCTGAATCTGAGTGGCGTCTTTTACTCGCCGAATGTACCATTGTGGTTCATGGTCTACACACTTGACATTGCTTTAAGAAACTTGAAAAACAAAAATAAGAAAATGAGCTTGAATTGAAGTTTGCTTAAATAAGACACTGCATTAATTGAAATCTGTTAGTCTGTATAGGGGTAAACTAGAAGACCATACATTATCAATTCAATGAACTGCCAGTTAATATGGTTCTTAACCTCAGCCCCAAATACGCCATACGCCATTTTTCATGTTACCAGTTTAGGAGAATCTTGCTTTTCGTTTTCAGTAGTTTACCATTTGGCTATACAGGCTGCATATTTTTCTATCTATTTATATTTATATTAACTTATATATTTCTAAATTTATGTAGGCTGCATGTTTATTTTTTTGTATATACTTATAATTTAATTACAAGTGAGTAAAATAGAGGACGCATCGATACTCTGTAGCTCTGAGTTAACAGAACTAGATATCAATATTTTACTCACTTGAGTACTTTGCTCTGCTAGCATTATTAATAAGCACTTTTTGACATGCTAGACTATATCTACATATTCATTTATATATTTCTATATTCATGTTAAATTTATGATCATCTGTTCATATTCATGTTAAATTTATGATCATCTGTTCTATTACAATTTTAGTTCGATGTTTACTTAGTTAGTAGATCGGCGAAATATAGAGGGTATCAGCCACCCATACCGTACACACGCGGATATATCAAAAACAGCCAATCAGAACGCACGATTTCCAAATCATCACGTGTGATTGATACGAAACTTTTCCCGCCGTTGAAACAACTTGTTAATCTACTAATTGATGGTAAAAATATGTTTTTGCAATAAACTCAAAAACCTCACTAAGTACTAGTATGTGATAAAGAGAAAATTGCATGGCCGCTTGGAGATACAACTGTTATTTTCTGGTTGTGAAAATCGCTCACTCGTGAGATATTTTTTTCAACACTCTAAGATGAATTTCGTATCTCCGCGCAGTCAGGTTTTGTCCTCTATTTAATGACTCCATCATACATATTATAATGATGCTTTGATTGTATCAATTTGCTATAACAAAGATAATTGGATTGTATCAATCTGCTATAAAAAGATAATTGAATTAAATAAAAATGTTTCCTATGTTTGATCAACGACCACTTTCTTATTACCAAGTATCTTATATTGTATGAGTAATGTAAGGAGAAGATTTATGTTGATAAACTGGCCTAGGCTGAAAATATCAAGAAATAAAAAGGAAAGAAAAATTTTGTTAAATTACAACATATTCGCTTTCTTTAGTTCTCGTCAATGAACTATTTTCGAAACACTTATTCATGAAACAGTGTAGTTAAAATACAGCTTAATCTTTTGCTGCTTTTCAGCATCCATGAAACATGAATAACAGAACACTTTATAAATCGGAAAAGCTGTCAATTACAATGTTTGCCGGTTGGGCAGGAAGTATAAAGTGACGCACAATACTTAATTATCAAGGCTTGCTAGTTCACAATTAACCTTTGAATGTTTCAAAAATATATAAAAAGGATTATATTTGCAGAGAAAGTAAACTTTTTTTTGGCAGAAGTAAGTTTCAAGCTCTATTTTTTCGTTTTAAAAATGAGAGTTTCAAAATCAAGAAAATTTATGTGCACTAACAAACAAACAAAAATTAAATGCTGTTAGCTCACAATTTCAAATAAATATAACACATTTGAAAGCGGAAACAGGACTAGTTGTTTGTAAAAACAGCCAGTATTTCGTTATCAAATAATAAAAATGTTACCTCTAAACGAGTTCATTGTTTACCGTCACTTCTTTTTAAATATGTTTTTGTTTTCATTTTCGTTTGAAATATGAAAGGCTCTAAGTAGAAACTGGAAGGATTTTAGCCTGAAGCTTTTTTGTCCAAGTGAACAAAGGCGTGAAGGTAAGAGGGAACAAAGTGAGGAGGGGGGGAGGGGGGGAGGGGGGATGTCGGACTCTTTCAGCCTGCCAATATATGTTTGATCGAATAGCCATTTGGCAACTGAAATTGGCACGCAGATGACTTTACAGTTTCCATGACAACAGAGGATCATTATAAACGTTTGGCACACGTTTTAAACATATATTAGATTTTCCATTTCTATCTGTAACACATATTCACGAGGAAGTTTACCAGGAATTTTAACGACAGAAAATTTGTTCTTCCTAACATAATGAATGAAAAAAGGTTTTGGGGATTGAAATGTTTTTTTTTTTCTCATTATTCAAATATTGTTGGAATAGTTCGGCCTTTATTTATGATAGCACATCATGCCTGCTAACGACTGACAAGTTCTCAAAGTCATTTTCAAACAATTTAATTTCTAATTGGTAGGTTAATTAAGCTGCAAAAAATCATGTTAGATTACACCATTTCCTTTTGAGTTTCTGGGCAATTTGTCAGAATGCCTAAGCTTATTTTAAAAAAGGGAAGGCTTGAGCTTTGTAAGTATTGAGGATTTATTATTTGCACTTAAACTGTAATTATGATAAGTCCTAGTCGGTTATCAACATCAAACTTCTCCATACTTTACACATTCAAAACAAGACGTTTTTTAATGAGAAAATGGTATTTGAACATGCAAACAAAGTGAAGTACTGAAGATGAAAAGTAAAGTTCTCCCAAGCTTGTTCAATGAAATGTTTGGGCTCTAGTTGGGAGAATTTACAAAGTTCTGGGATTTGAAAAAAATTGGATCGCTTTCTGGTTTCTGATAAAAAAAACCGTTTGCAAATATATTTTTGCTTCCTTCTAAGTTTTGTTAAATGGTTTATGCTACCTGGCACGGAATGAAAAGTTGGTTGAAACTTAATTGAAAAACAAATGTTTTGGCATACCCCAAGTTAATAAATTAGAAGAGCTTAGATTTCCGGCGACAAAAAGTGGTTAATTAGTATTCTGAACACAGATGAGCACTTCTAATCTGAATGCATCTATGAGCTTGACTATTACTGCAGAAGGAATATTTTATTGAAATGTTTTGTCTTGCCGTAATGTTAGAAACATAAAAAAAATATTTTCAAACCGCTTTTCCTTTTTTCTCATTGTAAATGGTCCCATACGTGGCGTGGGCTGCCTGTGATTCTAGAACCACAGGTGGCCCACGCTCCCATCACAATACTTGAACGTCAACGGAATGGTCACGCTGCGCCTCTTAAAGCGCTTCAATTCCTCCACAAAGCAATCTAAATGTGAGCAGTTATGATTACTAAATAACAGAGTGTAGAATGGACAATTTCATTACATTTTAAAGCAATAATATACAAAACTTAATTTCCCATACACTTGCTTTTAAAATTTCGGATGGTCTTCATTTATCGTGGGCAACCTGTGTTAGATTCAAATTTTGGCGTTGGGCAAACCCGACCAACTCCTTTATCAAAAAAAGGATAGAGAATTTGGACTAGTGAAGTTTTTTTACCCTAATATTTTGATAAATAAAAAATATTATGCAACTTTCCATTGCAAACTGTCTGTCAGTTTGTCATGTTAAACCTTGAATATAATTATTTTATGCGTGAATTTTGTATTGGGTTTAAAGCTCTAGGGAGTAGGGACCACACTCGACCATTGACTTTATAAGGGGAGGAGGGGGGGGGGGGTTGGGTCTGAAATTTTCGGATTTTTGTCCGAGTTCGCTTTGTAAACAGAAAAAGTAAGCAGATACACTGATTTATAGTCATGCTGTATATGTTGATAGGTAGTCTTTCCGAACGTGACATAGCAAACGGCGCTCTTTTGATGGTAATCAAACAGTTGTGTCTTTTTTTCTACCGAAGGCGACAATGGCGTCATTAATTTTATGTTTTGTGCACGTGGTTCATGAATTTGCTGAATTGTTGCCCCGACCAGTAACCGACTAATCCTGAAAGATCATCAACAACCCCAGAAGCCCTGTGGCTTTGTAAGCAAACTCTTAATGCTTAAATATTACTGTAAGAGTATTCAAAATACGACTCTCAAAACGTTTAGTGTACAAATGGAAAGAAAGTCAAGAGCCATTAGTTTTTGTCTGCTTGGCTCTCAAGAAGAGTAGAAATCAATGAGTTTTTCAGACTAAAACGTTAACGCCAATTGCTTTAAAAAAGGCTGGTCACGTCAGTAAAGTGACTGACAATTTGTCTAAGTAAAAGCATATTTCAAAACACGTGGCAAGGATTTGAAGTCCTTTAAATTTGTTCTCGTCAAAACCTATTCAGAAACGAAACGAATGAAAGCGCACCCGACAGGAATGGCAAAAATGTTGCTTTTTGTTGATCACAAAAAACGTATATTCACCGAAGAAGCTGCATAACTGCACAGAAAACCTGAAAACAGTTATTGTTTGAAGACTTTTGCCTCGGAGGGTTTTTGAGAGCTTTAAAAGTACCATCTAAAAATGTTAGTTTAAGGACAACAAAATTTTTGTTTACTGTTAGTTATGTACCTTTTTGTCTTTTTCAACTTTAACTGAAGAGGTTGTTAGAACAGCCAGCTGTGCTTTAAAATTGTCGCGAAGTTTTGCTGTAGGCGAAGCTAGCTTCTGCAGTCAATGTTTGCATCTTTATTTCACTTCGTTCCAGTCCCTGTTACCGAGTTAAGGCGTTGTAACCAAGCAAAGTTCAAGAAATTTGGAACACAAAAAATAAAATTGAAAAAACTAATAACAAAAAACAGGCTGAAACCTTGACTCGGGCGCCTTCCAGCCCCGAGTAAAAACTACATCAGTGTCTAGAATACCTAAATTGAACAAACGAGATCCACATCAAGAAGTAGTTGTTGATTTAATGTGTAAAAGGCTGAAAAACCTTAAAAATAATTAATTTTACCGCTTTGCGAATATAACAGATTCTACCATGTTTTTGAGAAACTGCTTTTTTACAGTGTTAATTAAAAGAAGACGATTTTGTATCTTTAACATTGTTTGTTCAACCAGTCTGACCATTTAATTTTGGCGGCAATGTTAACAAGCTTAGAGGGGGGTCAGCTTTGGTACAGAATACAACAATAAATGGCACCCCACAAAGCCCCGTATGCTAAATGGCCTCCCATAGAGAAAGACCTTATATCACATTTTTGCTAAATTAACAGCCATTGTAAATTGTTTAAAGTTTCATTTTCCTGTTGGCTTGAGACTTAAATGTGCGTAAAAACGCAACTTGGCGACGCAGCCGAAGAAGTGGCGTGCTTTCGTTCATGTAGATGTTTTAAAGTCTTAACTCGTGTTATTGACGTTCAGTTAAATCACAAGTTTTTGCAGTCGCTTTTTGAGTTGTTTAGTGCGTATTTATTCCCCAAAATAAGCGGCCCGCGGGATTGGATTTCATTAAACGTGACAGCTCGAGACTTCATTGTTCAGAGGTCACGTCTGAGTTTCTTGTGCATGATGTTGTAAAAGATCGCCTCAATTATTAATTTAAGTCATGAAGAAGAAGCTTAAAATTATCCCATTTCTTTTTATTATTTGTGGCTGTATGTCATGCCACAGAATGATTAAGCCAAATTATTCTTTGTTTTTATTAAACCGGATAATGTTCGCGCCATTTAGAACTTTCTGGTTTGTTTAGAGTTTTTCCCGTTCGGTTGAACTGAAAAACTTGAACCCGCGTATTTTGAGCTAAACTTTTCTTATTAACTTAGCAACAAATTTACCACAAAATATTGTTAAATGTAACCAAAAAAAGTTAGTTTAGTCAACACCACGTTAATTACCTGTTGCCACGATAATCTGCGACTAAATCTGCGCGACCCCAAACCTAAGATTGAAAACTATCTTTTAAGTGCACCATTTGAACTTGTCCAAAAGCGGTTTCAGCTTAATGTAGACTTCAAATCTTTCACAAAAAACATTTAACAGGGAATTCCCCGATTGTAATTCTTAAAAAATATTTCCATGATGTAGTGTTTTCATTCTCCACTGCTAGGCCAAGGTAGAATAGAGTCAGCCAATCAGATGTCTTAAAAATGGTTTGTTACGTAAACACACACACGCAATAAGAATTTCTGGCCATACCGGGGGCATCAGTTCAAAGCTCGAAGAAGTGTAGAATCAAAAGGTAAATTAGACGACTCGGGCGCAGACTTTTTTTTGCCCTACAGCAGATACATCTGCGTTAGTGTAAGCAATATTTGTCATCGGACAAAAATACCTCAGAATATTAGATTTCGGGAAACGGCAAGCCACGACCCAAACAAAACAGTTCGCACAAACATCAACACGTGAAAGTGGCGTGTGCTAAATCTATAGCCACTTTTGACGCAGCAAAATATAAGTTGGAGATTCTTTTGGTTTGAAGAGAGAGAAGCATTTATTCCCTTTGGACATTAGTAGAGTTGCTTATCAGTACTACAAGCGACATGTGCAGGTCTAAAAACTGGGATAGCGTCGAGTTATGGTCTCCCCGAGTTTTTTTAAATGGCGGGCCTACCGCCGCAGAGTCAGAGGTTTCTGCACAGTTAATCCAGATAGGCGATAAGTTGAATGCTAGCTACCGACGCAAGAAGAGAGACCAAGACAACAGAAAACTCAAAAGCATTAGAAACATTTGCGCTTTTGCACTTCTTCTAGCTTTCCGTGTTTTTGTATGAAACTCGGAAGAAGAATATGAGCGACGAAAGCGGAGAAGTAAATGGATGTGTTGTGAAAATTCACAACCGGGTGGGCAAACCGAAACCAAGACAATTGTGCTCATTTTCAAGACTTCTAACTTCCATCTAGTCTTGTAGTTAAAAGTGATATTGCATGTACAAACCATGTGCTTAAAAAGGCCAGACTTTGCGTACTATCTTCAGAGTTGAATATATCCGTTACCCCAAAAAGATTCGCTGCAGTTCTACATACGCAGTTGGCGAAGCCGCCAAAAGTCAAGCTAATTCCAACAAACAAATTTCAAGATCAACAAAGATGTTGCTGATAGAACATAGAAAACAGTAGAATAATATTTGTAACGACGTTGTGGAGGAAGAGATGTGATTTTAGGATCCAAAGATTTGTGGTTAGAGAGATATGTGGTTGTCTCTACTATTTTTTTGGCATCTCAATTTTTGCATACAATATATTTCCTTACAATTTATTTTGTTATATGAAGTATAAACTAAAAACTATAAACACTACAATTTTATTTGAACAAAATTTTGTGGCTTAAAATTCATGTTATGTTATCTGCAATTTTCAGAGCGGAGCCAATGCATAAATTCTGTCGAACATATTCTTGTGTTAAAACCTAATGGAGGTGTGCTTTTCCGAAAGAGTGCACTATTTATGATTTTCCTTAGCCTAAAGATCATTCACTTGAACTCCAAGGTTGCTGCATTTATCATTTTTGAAACAGAAAGACTTATTTTAACCTGTTTATTTGTAAAATGTTTGCTAAGGCGGTGCTTCGTTGCTTCAAACCTTCTTCCTTCTATCCATCGTTGCTTCTGTCCCTCGAACAGACTTTTGTTTTCATCGAAACCACATCCCGCAAGTAAAGAGTGTTCACAGTTAAAAGGATTACAGAACTATTGCTTCTTGTTTAGCGTACAAGTACGTTATTCAACTCTGTAAATACAAAGAAAGGACCACGTTAAAAAGGGGACTAGATTCATAGGTATATTAATTTAGAGCTGAGTCGAAATAAAACCAGTTTCGCAGATGTATTTAAGTTGCACTGTTACGATTGCAAAATCTGTACTAAGATTAAACTCGAAACCAGTTTCATTTTCACTCGAGCTAAAGGACCTTTTTACTGCTGAGACCTGCAAACACGAGGTGCAAGAGTTTCAAAAAGCACATGAAACGAACAGTAAACCCAATATTTAGGTTGTTTTATTCATTTTCTTGCAATACTAAACAGCTTTGGAAGACACTTCGATTCAACAATGATGAACCCTTCAAAGGACGAAGTGATTGTCAAACTGACAAGTAAGATTCATTTTAGCAAGCTGAATAAAATCTCAGTGAATTGTTTCTTAGTACATTTAGAATGATATACCAGCCCTTTTGAACCCGAATTTGCAGACTTCTTAGAATGGTTTTCCATTCCACGTCGGTGAATACAAACTTTGTGACGCAGTAGAAAATTCTAAAGGGCATTTATATTCCAAAGTCACCCGTTTTAAAATATAGAAAACCGATATCAAGTTCTGGAGACGTTCTTTTTACTGCTTGTTTGGAAAACAAATGGTCAAGTTTCTAGTTATTCAAGGGAAACTGTTTTTTCCGAAAGTGTGGTTACCCATTGCACTCTCCCAAATGTCATGGTGGTTTATAAACATCGCCTGATAACTTAAGATTCACCAAATACTCCAGTCTTGTATTCGTCTAAATCTTAAAGAGATATTGTGGGGGCTTTAATTGATGAACCCTCGCCATGGTTTAACCAGAAACAAGGAATGTTTTTCTAATGGAAATTACTTTTATTGTCACTTGGAAAATGTTGACCTTTGCTCTGTGTTACGGTTTTTGCTTGTTGGATTTGAGATGGAAATACTGAGATAGCGAGTTTTGCATTTGCGCATTTAGCGCTTCACATTCAAGCCTTGGCACAAGCAAGAATATCTGTGTATATGAATGTACTTTCTGTATTGAATAAAACAAAGGTATGTGCTACCCGGCTAGGAATACAGAACTGAGTTTGTTATGGGGAGCACGAGCTAAGAGAGAGAAGCAAAAAGGTAAGGCGCACCTAGCTAGAAGCACCTGGAATAAACTGGCAAAGCTTCAAACGTGAAAATAGTTCACTGTTTTCAGTCAACTTTCAAGTCTTAAACAGAAATCACATGATTAAAAACACATGCATTTACCTCCAGAGTCACATTAACACACTGGTTTTGCACTATAGAGTGAGTAAGGAATATAGTAGGCGATGCTGCTTTCAGCGCTGCGAAAGGAATCAAAACTTTCTCAAGTTGTGGTAGCGAATCTTTGAAATAGGCCTCGCAAGCTATATCGTGTTCTTCGAGCTTTCTACCTCTTCTCTAGTGTAGCAGTCAGCCGTTGTTTCAGGTAATGCCGAGGTATCAAAGAATTTAAATATAAAAGTGAAATTATTGATCCTTTTTTGAATCACGAAGAAACTGTACACACTCCAGGCAAACCCTGGATAACCTCAAACTGAGGTTTGGAAGTCAGCCTAGTTATCAGGTTTCTGTTGTATAGGGTTTAATGAAAACTAACCCTTATAATGCATGCTTTATAATGTTTCTCACGACCTTTAAAACACTTTTGCTCTACGAAAGTAAAAGTCTAAGCTCAGAAGCTCGCAGAATGTTTATAAAGTGGGCTAGTGTGGGTGCATTCAAGCACATTCCTTTCATATATTCACTGGGAATAATCCTACATATCTTGATTTTGTGTTGTTGGTAAAATATGTTCTTCCTTGATTCAAAACGTTTCAACAAAGTTGTTAATCTAGAAATCAAAATAGTACCCATTAAAGTGAAACTTTGGCATGAATTTTGCACAATATGACAAGCTTTTCACCGCACTTCTCTTACTTTACACATGTCAGCTGTTTATAAACAGTTGAGCCATGCGTAGTAAAATTACGAAAAAATACCAGAAAAAATGATATAAATATGGCCAGTAACACAAATCCTTGATAGCTACACATAATATCTGTATCTTTGAATCGAAAAAAAATGGAAGAATCCGATCTAAACTCATCGACACCGAAAGAAAGTGAAGGATAACGACAAACAAGGAGAATCCTCCAAAATATTGTTTCGGCGAAGCTGCGGTTCTTCAGTAGTTCAAAAGCAATCTAAAACTTAGTTTTAGAAATTACCATTCTTTATTTGAAATCTTCCAAACTGTGTAACTAATCTGGCAAAAACATGAAAAAGTGGTTTTACCAAACAGTCACCAGCCCTTGTCAAGATTTTAAGCTTGTTTATGAGATCCGATGTCTCAAATATGCCTCTCCAAAACTTGGTCAACTATGAATTTCATGTCATGAAACTCGAAATAAATCTCAATAATCGTAGCTTTTTCCGATCCCCAAAAGCTTTTATTACAAAATTCTACATTCAACATAAACAAGAAATTGATTTTTAAGTTCACTCTAACCGGTTTGTGAGAGAAATATTTTTAACCGTTTGAACATGATATTTCATGATCACCGCCGTGGCCTTGACCGACTGCGTGGAGCTCGTTTTGTAAATACACACAAGAGCGACCAAAAGCGAAAAATGAATAAATTTATTTCAGCATGTAGAGTGAATAAGCGAAGTTTCCAGGCAATTCAAAGCAATATTTTCAAAGATTTTTTTTCTTTGCCTTTTGCGAGCACAGGAATAACTATCGAGGTTTTAAAGGGGATTTCATGAAGGGTGTTGGCTTTAAGAATCGAAAAACAGCATTACCAAGGGAATTTCAGAAGGGAAATTCAAATAATTTTTACAGCGGCAGGTGTAAGGTTCTCATTCGGTTCATATTCAAAACAATATTGTGATAAAAAAGAGTTGATAAATAATTGTAATTACGAACCAGTTTGGAGGTTGCGATTGGAAGATATTTTTGGCTCCGTATACACACGTCATCGAAGCAATGAATGGACGTCCTCTTTTCGCCCGACAATCGAAACAATGTCAGTCGTGACGCGTTTGTGACAGCTTGTCAATACTTTGGCCAATCGAAAAGCATTTCTTAGAGAAACAAATCGCTCCTGTTTCGTTGCAAATTAATATATAATGGAAAAAATCCAAAGGTGAGAATATTTTGTGACTAGCTACTGTCACGACGCCTAGACGGGAAAATTTTCTAACGCAAAAAAATCAATACTGTCACGGGAACATCAAGTACTGGTAAAAATAGAAACAAAAGCTGCCACAGTAAATCGCACCACCAAAACTGAAAATTATTATTTTGATACGATTAAGGCAAAAATGCAAATTAATCTTTAATATTTTGGGAGACAGAACAGCTTACAAATTGGGGTGAAGGCAAGTTCTTGTTCAGAGTGAAATGGATCCCATCTGATTCATAAAAGTCTCAAGCCTTTTCTTAGGGGCTTTCTTCGAATGCAAATTTTTCCTCAGGTCTATACACTTGAAACCGCCGATTCAATTATCGGGCTTGCAGATTAAAACAACCGAGACATATAAAATGGTGTATATGATTTATATCTAAAGGGGAGTTAGGGTTTTGTTTGAGTCTTCGTGAACAAACAATCTACGAAAGGTAACATGAAAACCTTTTGAAATATTAGGTTAAAATAAAGAAAAAACCTTTGTTTGATTGCCTAAAGCTCTATCACCACTCTCTGACTGAACTTTTTCTTTGCTGCAAGAAATCTTACCTTGTTTGTGGTTCCAGCAAGCAAGGAGTTCTCCACACCGTATCTACAATCAGTTTTCAGTCACAAAGGTCACTTTTTTACCGGAACAAATTTGCTAGGCACAACATTTCCAAGAAGATTTCGCAATGGCCGTTTGTCAACCATTTTTAGGTAATCGAAAGCCGGCAGTAAGAGACTGTAGAAACCAACTGAGCATGCGTAGGCTCAGGAATACGTGACTGGCTTAAGTTTAAAATATGCAAACTAATGTCATTGCTTATTTTGCTTCACTTTTGGCAATATTATTTTGATTATTGTTTTTCAAATAAACTCACGAAATTGAAGGAATCCACAAAAATCTGCCTGCACATATGAAGCAATAACGGCCTGTATGTGGACCGGACAACGTGAAGCTGACTGTGGGTAACTGTTAGAAATATACGTTAACATTTTCGGATGTTTAAACCCACTAAAAAGCCGAAAGTAATATCGAAAAATGTAACATCATTCGCGAAACTTACTAATTACTAAACTAGAGCCTCCGGAAACACAGTGGAAGCGAATTATTTTGAATAAATTATGTTTCTTTCAATATTTTACTTTTAGGTTAAGGTCACGCGATATACGGATAAGCGAGAATCAGTAACACACGGATATTTTTCTTTTGGTTTTTACTGACTTTCATTTTCATTTGAAAAGAAAATGATTTAATGCCGCTCACATAAAAATGGATACTTGTTTTTGACTCTGAAGGTTTAAGTTTATTTTTATTTTCAACGAAAGATTAAAATTTTTAGGGTTGTAAACATTTATATCCTAATATTCGACTTTTAGTTTGACCTTCATGTCGAGAGCTTTTCAATACTTGGCAAGTTAGGGGATTTTCGGTCAGTTTTTCAATTAATACTGTTTCTTCGTTTGACCATTTCTAGTTTAATAATTTTGGTTTTGCTAAAGAGGGATGGAAACTTTACTCGTTGGAAAACTTAATTTCGTTATCAAGCTCTCACTTTTGGGGGTTTTATCGAGCTCTTTTTGTCGGAGAATACCCTTTATAACAGGAACCAAATTGTCACTTTTTTCAAAAAGTTTCGCAAACTTTGTGGTAAAACGAGCAATCAGTGTCATGCATTGGAATTTAGCGGTTGCTCTGCGCATGTCCAAATAAGGGTTGTACCGACTGCTCATGCGTGAATAGGAGACAAAGACTTGCGCTTATTCTATCGCCAACACACCACGAGCCGGCGACGAGAGATCAGGCGGGAAATTTTACGAGAAACCTATTCTGTACTTATTGCTCTCGCAGCCTCAAAATAATGGTCAGTTTGAAAATTAACGAGTACAAAGTATTAAGACTACCTTTTTCTCCTATTCTTTTACCGTTCGTTTTTGCGAGGCACAAGTTTTTAGCCATCTGAACAAAACATAAGCGAGGATATCTCCGCGTGGTGAAATTCTATGACAGACTGTCGGCACTGTGCCAGCAATGGTGTCACACGTTACAAGAATGAAAACACGCAGTTCTTGAGGTAAAATCAGATTGTTTGTCTTTTCTCTCTATCGGAGATAAATTTAGAAACTGAAAACTGACTCAGATTCTGCAGTTGCCGGAGCTGGACTTAAAAAACGTCTTTGAAGCACATTATCTTCGACCCGACAAAGGAACTTGGCCTGTTAAGAAAACTGAGCGTTGCACTCGATTTACACGTGTTGTGAAAGTCATCGAGTAACTACAGTAGTATTTTTGAATAACTAAAACTTGATTAGTAAAGTTACAGCCAACTGATAAATGAAAATAGAGTTTTCTCTTGAAAATATGGGACATGAAGACCCATTATTTGTCAGTACTTCGGGTTGTCTGTTTTGTCTTTCCTTGAAATGTATATATACCTAAAATACAAACGTCTTTTCTGAATAGCCAAGTGAATAGACGACCTCACAATTCTGCGTGTGAAAACTAGCTAGGTAAAAAAAAAGACGACTAAGGGATCTAGATTGAACGAGATTTCTTTTTAACACTCTCAAGATCTGTCTTGACATTCGTCCATTCATAGCGATAACAATAATTGCGCACGTGTTTAGGCCATATCTTTATTGCTTTGTCGTGTTGGTTTTTTTCCGAGTTCTTGCCTTGATGTACAAAACCAAAGGCGCTTGCTTTCTGTCACATGGAAAACGTTGATATAAAGCACTTGGACAATTTTTAAAAGCTTTTCATTGAAACGGTTGCAAAATTTTCTTTAAGCTATAAGATATCTGAAAGACACATCATGATCGCTCGAGTGAGATTTCATGCTCCATTCCATTAACCGAAAGAGTTTCTCCTAAACCAAAGCATCGGAAAAACGATTTAAAAGAATTTTGTAGATAAGCGTTGCAATCTGTGATTATGAAGCAAACTGCCAGACTTGTGTGGATCCACAACAGTGTGTATTACACAAAGCCATTGTAGCTTTATGCGAGTCGTAAGAATGCTAAACAAAATACGTAGCTCTGCTGATATTTTTGGTGCTTCGGACAAAAAGACCGCGCCCATAATACCAAGCAGGACAAAAAAAGACACTGCTCGTCGCCAAGTGTCATAGGTCTTTATCATTTCTTAAGACTATTTTTAAGTTAGCATTACACCTTGGAAAAGAGAACAATAACGATTAAGGTATAATAGCTAAATACTTCTCGGCCAGGTTTCTCAGGCAATCTTGCAATAAAGACTAGCCAAAATCCTAAAATTTGGAGACAGTAGGAATCAAGTCGAAAGTAATAAAAATTTGCTTTTGCTCCAAGTCATCAGAGTCTAGCAAACTTAAACAATCCTGCATAACCCCTTTCGAGTTTTGTTTGCGTGTCATGAATTAGCATACGCATAGAAATCTCGTTACATGTTGCTGCATTGATTTCTGTTTAACAATAGCCATAGTATGACCTCTTGAAAATCTTTATGTCCGTCTTATATGTACCACGAAAAGTTCCTCTAGTTCGTTACATTTCGTCAACATCCCGGCGAAAACACTACCTCATTCGGCTACGTAGTTCTAAAAACGTTTGATGTCAAGTAACCGTTAGAAAGAAGCTGAGCCAGTTTCAGAAGCAAGCATACGAATGTTGAATATAGTTAGAAGAAAGTACAACAAGCTTTGGCTGTTCATGCGTTTGGAAGTTTATCTTGTCCCAATAACCTCATCAAAAAATTGTTATTTCACTCTCAAAAACCTTTAAAAGTTACAAACATAAAACTTTTCCTATCGGAACTTCCGAATTCAAGACCTTAAGCAATGTTTGTTAGCTCAAAGATGTTGGTCTAAGTGATTGTTATAATAAATACGATTCGGCGAACTTTTCGTAAAGCCGCCGATGATTAGGTCCTTTCGATCCTTTCGTTTATCCCCGCGGTCTTAATTGTAGTTATAAACCTCTTAAAGTATTTTCTGTATAAACTTTATCTAATCTACAATAACGTATTGTTCGCAAAGTTGTATATTCCGGAAACAATATTTGAGATTAAATAACCTGTTTTTATAACGTCATTTGTATGATTTAGTACATCAGAACTACACAAATCCGATGCGTCAAAATATGGTATCTATTTAGTCTTGGCTTACGATTGTTTTGACTCGAACTGCCTTAAAACAGTAGAGAATAACTTGGTCAATTAGACATGTTGTTTCCATGAAGACAAGTTAAGCTTGTGAGATCTATCTATTATACCATTAGGCAATTTGGAACGAGATAAACTAGGCCGATTACAAAGGTATATAAGCAAGGCATTCACGGCATTACGAACATACATCCCCTTCGGTGTCCTGGTGGCAGTATTTTGCACAACTGCTCGTCGTTGGATGCCCTGAATCTCGCTAACACTTGAAGGAAATTCAACAATAATTGACATTTGCATCTGAATATGAAACCTGCCCTAACCAGCGGGAGATCGAGAATGTGAGGGGGTGGACGAGTTTGAAGCCGAAAAGATAAATATTTACAAATCGTTTGAACTATTTTCTATTGACAATTGTGTCAATACGCCACAAACGTTTGTCACAGTGTCAACCGAAATCCCCAAAGGTTAACTTGGAGCATCCGTACTACTCGACAATAAAAAAGAAACTAACTATAAAGCAAAAAGATAAGCGCTGATTTGATATGTGCCTAACAGATATGAGAAATTTTGAAACAGACCTGAAACCCTAAAAAATGTAAAGCTAATTTTTGGAGCTTGTTAAATGAGTAGATTTCGTGAACACAACAATAGATAACAAAAATAAACACTGTTAACGGGAGAACGCGTTTAAAGTATCACGGCGGCTTAAGAACCATTGTAATTTGGGGTTTAAGAAACACCCACTTTGAAATTTGCTAAAACAAATGTCGTAGATTGTTCTCTGCTCACTAAAAAGCAGTAAATAAAGAAATACTGAAATATGTCAAAAAAATGGAAAAAATAGCTTCTCTTCAAGTAATGTAAAACCATAGAGCCACTTTCGTTAATTTTTCAAAAGCTTAAAAATGAGAAGTGAGAGAAACTAACGTCAGTGCTTCATTTTTGTTTAACAAACAATCAAAATTTTATCAAAACTGCGTAAATGAAATCAGAGCTCTTACTAAGCTTGTGTCCAGCCACAATAAAGGACACGGATAACGGGGATGTTAATGAGACAATGAATGTTGTGTGGCTTGCAGTGTTTTGTTTAAGAACATTATCTGGAGTATACACGATCTATCCACAGAAACACCACGTGTGCTTTATTGTTAAGCTTTTTGCTCTTAAGAGCGCTAATCTGCGAAGACTAGGTTAAACAAAGTATATCTGATAAAAAAAAACTCTAGTTGTTTCCTTTGGGTCGAAGTTTCATATAAAACTAAAGGTGAATTCGTTTGAGTCCCATCCGAAATAGGAATATAAGAAATAAAGACGTTGATACTAATCTTTAGGCTTTCGCGTGGATAAGACATGATAAAAAAGATAAAATCTATAAAAAGTGCTTCGGTTTTCACGCGTTAAAATTTAGAATGTAAAAATGCATTGACGTTTTGACATTTGCCAGTGGTAAAACTCTTTTGAATTTCAAATTTGAAATAGATATCTCGTCGCCCTGACAATCTGGAAGAAATTTCTAAATTCTATTCTTATCCCAGAATAATTGGAATAGCGGCCCACCAAACGTAACGGACCCTTAATATATTAAGACAAATGTTGGTGACAACTTTTCAAAAATTTGGTCCAAAAGGGTTTTTTTTCACGTGCACGTTTTTTTATAAGAACAACTTTACAAGAACGATGCAGTTTTTCTTTTTGAATCATTGTAATTGCCTTAAACTATACGCTTTATACGTAAAACTTGCCCCAAATTTCGTTCCTTACAATGTACGTGTATTGAAATATTTACGTACCTTATACTTAGTTTTCATTCTAGTTAAACAACTAAGAACAATTTGAGGCTCAAATCGCCTAAACATGTAAATGCAAATGCGTATGCCGTTTTACTCGTTTCATTTTGCTCGACTGTTACAGCAGGTTTGCTCGTTTTGCTGTTGCCGTTTTGCTCGTTTTATTTTGCTCGACTGTTACAGAAGATTTGCTCGATTTTTTTGTCGTTTTGGGTTTTAGCATATGCCAAAAGCAGATGCGCGTGTTCGAAGAATGTATTTTCTAGCTATCGTTTTTCGACACAACCTTGTAACTTTTTAATTATATCCCTGTAAAATTTCAAATCAACAGACTCATTTCGATGACTGTTGTTACAGCCAGGAAAACAGCACATGTATTTCGTGATCTCGATCAAAAGCTACTCCTAAATACACTACTACAAATTCGACTTTCGCTTCCCCTGTAATGATCCCAGAAGCCTTTTCGAAACAAAACTCTACCCAGGCTGCCACGTATTTCTAAAGTGACCCATTTTGACAAGTTGGGCAGTGCATGTCAGAAAATCGCCTGTTCTATGTTGGAAAAGGAACCAAAGTTGTTCTATAGTTGAGGCAAATATTCTATATGACTTAGTCTTAAGTTCCAGGTTTCTAGCATCGTATACATGCATGATTACAAGTTTATGCCGTGTTTTGGTTTGGACAAGACGCAAATCAGTTTCAAAAAACTGTGCAACTTTAAACTTCTTCATCAGCACAGACTTTGCAACGAAAAAAAAAACTATCCAAGCTATACTTTACAACAAACTCAAGTATTAAGTCTAGATTAGTCTTCCCCTTCTAGATTTAATTATTAACTTTTGATCACGTGAGTACTTTGCAATGAAATATAGCATGTACAACAGTTGATACTTGCAGTCTATAAAGAGCCCATTTTGGTAAGTTAACTGGTTTCCATGGCAACGAATAGCAAAATTTTAAAACGTTTCTAGTTTTTTTTGGGGCTACAACTTAGAATCATGTAAAGTTGACAAAGATTCTTAAAGAAATAGAAGTTGCGTAAAGAGTATGACCGATAAGATAAACTATTTTGTGTTGATGAAAACAAAGGAACAATTTAGTGGAAAAACTGTGTTTTTTTACTTAAAACTAATAAATAAACACGCATAAAAATATATAATCATATAAACCATAATATAACCATAAAAACGGGTCAAATGTCTGTTTATCAAACATGGGCGGCGGAAGCCGAAAACTATTTGTTGAAATTTTGATAGTTTGTTACAAAATCAGAAATTTCTGTTCAAAAATTGCCTGTTGTTCGCAAGAAAATTATTTGGGGGGCCAACCATGTTAATAGTGTTTTTTTTTTCAAGTCTCTCGTTCTGCAGAGTTGACAGTGACTTACCTCGGAGTGTTCCAGTAGCTGTTTAACATGCTGTATACATACATACGTTTGGAAAGTTTATCATAACGAGGGTGGCTGCTTAAATGTTTCTTTGAAAACTAGATCTGGGGGCGTACACACATCACAAATCGCGCCTTTTACAAAACAAACGTCACAAAAGGCGAGAAATCACAGACGTGCGCACAATTGAACCTGGCACTTAGAGCAAACACACACGGGATATGGTAGTCTCTCGTTTTGCAGCGTTGACAATGGCTTACCTCGGAGTGTTTCAGTAGCTGTATAACATGCTTTATACGTATACACTCTTTGCTTTAGAAAGTTTAAACGCCGGAGGCTGCTTTAAATGTATCTTTGGAATATGGAACTGGGGACATACACGCAGCGCAATTCGCGCCTTTTACAAAACTACGTCACAAAAGGCGGGAAGTCACGGACGTGTGCACAATCGTAACTGGCCCTTACAGCGTACACACACCGCAATTCGCGCCTTTTACCAAACTTTGTCACAAAAGGCGGGAAATCACGGACGTGCTCCAACAAAAATTGACCCTGAGAGAGTCACACACTGCAATTCCCGCCTTTCACACGCACACAAGGCGGGAAATGGTATCCGTGCGCACAATTGAAACTTGAACTAGGGGCGTACACACACTGCAGTCGAACCCATTCCATTTTGCCATTCTTCTGCTCGACCTACCGACCCTCTAACTAGTCGAACCTATTCCCTCTTCAGTTCTCCCGCCCGTTCTACGGATCCTCTTGCAAATAGAACCCATTCCTTTATCCTATTCTCCCGCCCATACTACGGTCGAACCGGACTCATTTGCTCCTCCCGTTATTCCGTCCACGCGGACCCGTTCGCCCCTTATCCTCTCAAGATCCGGACCGGACCCGCCTTTCATTCTCCTAACCCTCCGCCCATTCTATACCGTCCTACTGGTTCTTTCGCCACTCCGACCCGTTTTCTCCTCCCATTCTTCCGCCTGTCCTATTGCTCCTCTCGCGGTCGAACTTATTCCCTCCTCCTTTTCTCCCGCCACTCTTGCCGATCTTCTTCTCCCGTTCGTTTACCAGCCGACTGTCTTTTTGCTTCTAATCGG
This sequence comes from Hydrozoanthus tunicans, assembly GCA_026413305.1. NCBI lineage: Eukaryota > Metazoa > Cnidaria > Anthozoa > Zoantharia > Hydrozoanthidae > Hydrozoanthus > Hydrozoanthus tunicans. Next base: position 7,657 of record JAOBAT010022680.1, on the reverse strand, counting down.
ACCCAATCCCCTATACCATTCTACGGCAAGTTGTCTCGACCAATCCTTCTTCCAAGTTCTCCCGCTAGTCAGACCTATACCCTCCCCACCAAAGAGCAAAATGAAAAACTTTTTAACACGTTTACCATAACCAAAACGCTAAAAAAATAACAGCATTAGCATCTGCAACAACACAAAAAGTGCAATATATTAGTGGCAATAGCCAAAGGCGCGTGTGTTAGCAATATACTAACGTCAAACTCCTTTATAAATTACGACGTTGGGCGAAAAAATTTCGAATTTCATTAAATTTTTACTTTTTTATCGCCCTCCAAAGATTGCAATTCTCTCCAAAAAACGAGTATCATATGGTCAGTGACCGATCGCAAAGGGGAGTGGGTTCGAACGTGATGATGCCGTCACTCGCGGCCAAGAGATTGATTCTTGATTCTTAATACCTCCTCGTCTTCGAATTCAAATGAGTTTTCAGATAAATCACTCGATTCCTCGCTGCAATCTTGCACTTCACATTCACCGGACAACATAGTTGTATTTGCCTGTGAAGAACTATCGTGATTTAGGCCGCGAGTGACGTCATTTCCTAGGCCCCCGATTTTCTTCAAAATACTCGGTCATGGACCATTTGCGAGTAATATTCCAAAACGCAGATAAAAAATTGGGAATACAATCAAATCCCGAATTTTTTTATATTTTTCTTGGTAGTCAAAGGGGTTTTCGCCCAAGAACCCCGGCCTGAAAACGGGCTATTTGCACTTTAAAGAAACTGCATTAATAGCACTATCGGTCGCAAATTAAACTTTTTAAAGTCTATGTACGTATTAGAAGTTCAAATTTGATGATCCTGTACATAAGTTTTTCTAACGCTAAGCAGTTGAGTTTGATCGCTTCTACAGTTCAACTTCCCCCGCGCCGCCATTTTGAAATGTGACGTTGTTTTGGTCGCAGTGCCAGTCCCCTCTTGTTCATTGCTATTGTATTCATCAAGAGTTGAGACTGGCACTGCATCTAAAACACGCCACATTTCAAAATGGCGGCGCGCAGGAAATCCAAACCATGGATTTGAGCTGATATGGACACAAACTTCATAAAAGTTTTATTTAAGAACAAGAATGGTACACAGTGGAGGGTTCCTGTAACAAGAACCAGCATTTTCTGTGTCTGTGTACTTTTTTATCAATTAGGAGGGGATGTTGAGAGAACTGAAAAAATCGAAAAGGCACGGGCCGTCTCTTTTATGAAATAACAAACAAACAGTTATGAAAAATAAAAGAGACGCGTAGTTAGTTCTCAATTCAACATCTAAATTCTCTTTACATGTACGCCTCACGTCATCTGAATATTATTACCACAAGAGCGTGAACGTGTCACATTTGACTGTGGAGAAAGCTACGCAACTAAAAAGCTTTGGCAATGTCACTTCAGTTTCTAACTTAGGCAGTCTTTTCTGGAAGGCATTTGAGTCGACACACGAAAAACTACTAAAGAAACACGTCTCGAGACGAATTTGAAATGACCGCTGAAACTTAGTTGGACTTTTTGGATAATAGAACCTGAGGAAATGCCATCAAACTTTACATTATCTGTATATAGCAGCAGAACTTCATGTACCCCGGGTCTGGATTAGGACAGTATCACGGCTGCTTGATGGCTCGATCTGATTGCCAAGACGCCATTGAGTTATCCGACACTGCTGCTCGCTGGCGAAGCTGTGCAGAACTCGGCCTATACTATGGTAGCTTTAAGTTTTTGGTCTTAATTTTTTGAGAAATTCTTTATAGTTCCTCGTTCTTTTCGCCATTCTTTATATAAAAAGTAGAAAGAAGTCGGATAACTTAGATAATCTTACTTAACACAACTAAGATTTAGTTTGGTACGTACGCAAAGCTTGCAATGGCAGATTTTTTGAATTTTTCTTACCAAAGTGATTAGCTGGGTGTTTTTCAGTAATAAATGTTACTCTTCAAATATTCCTTGCTTTTTAATGTGTCTGAATAATGTAAGAACAAGATAATTGGGAGAATTTTTACTTTAAACAAAAGAAACCATTCCGTCGAGTACTTCTTACTTTTTGTCAGTGCTTACCATAAACACTCTAACAAAACTCCTTTCCCGTTTAATAATCCCCCCCGTCTAGAGATTCAAGTTTTAAACAAATTTCCCCCCCCCCATCCGGGGGCAAAATCTCAATATAAAGACGAAAGAGCAAAAAAAATTAGCCGTATTGTGCCAAAAATGTATTCTGTCAACGGATGAGACTGTTTCATAGTTTCCGTCTTTGGCTATCGGCAATATTTCAATAAGCCTCCCTCTCTAATACACCTCCCGCCCCGTGGAACTCATAAAGTCCAAAAACAAATACGGGGGGGGGGGGGGGGGTGTTAAAGGGTTAAAGGTTTTGCGAAGTTTAGCTGAGTTCTGACTTATCGACTTCATCAAACTGCATCTTTTTTGTTTGGGTTTCCCAGTTTAATACCTTGATAGGCTCATTTTCGTTTGTTTTCAGATTCAAATTATAATTTTGTAAGTTTTCACTGGCTAACATGTTTTCTACTTTAAAAGCTATTTACTCTCTTAAACTGGACAATCCTCTCACGCAACTCGACCAATAAGCGCGCGAGATTCACTGGTGTTATTTTTTAATAATTTTTGCAGGAGTAAATGACAATGCGATAGCATTAAAAGTAGAAATCACGTTAGCGATAGCTATTACAACGAAAATAAAAGCAATTGCAACAGTTGAACGACAGCAATAAAACTTGGATCAGCAATAACTAAAGAACTCGCTAAAATTATTTTTTGGTTGCGACTCGCGAGTCCCCACAAGCCGGCCTTTATCTCCGGTTTCCGTAGCGCTAAGCGGACGAGAGTCTTTGACTCCATCTATCTCGAGAGGACACTAATCTGTTGCAAGATTCCTCCCAGTAGAGGCTAGTAAAAAAGCGCGTACATGTCCTTTCTTAATAAAACATGATTGGCAAAATATATTGCCCATAATAGGCATTTTTATATGTTTTAACTCAAGTAAATGATTTGGTCTGTTGATTTCTTGTGGATATTTCCCTTTACATAGTTTTCAAAAGGTAAACTGAAAATTACAGAAAATGTCATACAAAAATTCGCTATCGTCGCCTGCTTGCTTAATTTGATATTTTAGGTTAAAATTTACCAATTCGTGATGCGATCCTTGTTTGGTAAATATTAGTTTGTAGATGCGAATATAACAAAATCCGTTACTTAGCACGGAATTCATAATGTCACGCGAATCGACTAGTTGTTTACGTGAATAGTTAAACTTCACGAAAAGTGTATTATTCTAAATTTTCTGACTTTAAAGAGTTTTCAGTAGGTTTTAGCAGACAAATGGCGCGACAAACAATTGAAAGATATACATTCATGAGAGTTTGCGGCCAAGCCGACGTCAAGCATAAATTATTTAAGCCAATTTTAGCTTCTTGGAATTCTTGATACGCGGGCGCCGAATTAAATTTTGTGAACAGTTGCCAATTCAAGGTACAAGTGTGCCAAAAAATATTTAGAATGGTATGCTCCTACATCGGCAAAAAAACTGCTATCGGATAACAATCGATAACTGGTTAAAGGATCTGAAGTGTTTGAATTAATGCTCATCTTTTTCTAGATTTATCAAGATTCAATAAATTCTCAAGCATCTCGCATGTTGTAAGGCCGGATCACGGGAGAGGGAATATTGTGAATGCAAAGCTAAAACATTGATTATTGTCAGTACTTTTTAGTTTGTTTTATAAAAAGAGCACAACAACTTGTAATAACAACTTTACGAAAACAGCAAGACAAAATTTAAGAACAATTTAAAAACAAGCTGAGGCTGGGGCTCGAAAACTGATTCTTTTTAGAATTTTACCGAGCTTCGTTCTTTACAGATATTATTCGCAAATATCCTTTTTTCTGCTTCAAATTATTCGCTGTACTCGTTTATTTACCCTGAAGTCGTTCCTTACAATGTACGTGTATTGTTATATCCTATGACTTAGCTTTCATTCGACTTAAACCACTCATAGAAATAAGAACAATTTAAGAACAAATTAAGGCTCATCAAATCGCTGAAAAAATTTACTGGTTTTTACTAAAAAGCTTGTACACGCACACTCTCATACAAATTGTTTTACTGTTTATTAAGAGCTCAGTCCCGTCTTTTTACGATTTCACTTCTTACTTGTTTGCTAAGATTACTTGCATATTTGCAACGAGGCGAGTTTCAGCATACCAAATTTGACCACCTGCCAAACAAGTGTATATTGCAAGAGAACTAACCGAATACGTGCCCTCTACGACGGGTATTCAAGTTTGATAGTATTGCTTACCCAAGTTTTTGAGATGAGTTACCAGCAAAGTTGTGATCGCGTATTGACCTGTTTTGTGTAATCCTTACATAGCAAAGCTCATACGTTGCAGTCACCTTATCTCCGGCTTCACGAAAGTGTTTTGGTTTTGTACTTCAGATAAACGAAAATGGTCACAAACTGCATGCAGTTTTCTTCACTCTGCTCAAATAGGCCTTACACGAATTGTTTGCATAATATTTTTCATCCTCAAAATTTAAACGATGTTTTCAAGACCATGAAGTATTTTTTAAGAACTTAAAGTGCTGTGCGTGACAAGGTTTTTAAGCTATTTAAAAACAAGTTATTAAAAAAAAATATGTTCGAGTTGGTTTTAGTATAACCTTGACCTACTCGGAATATTGGAAATAAACATAAATATGATTCACAAAATCTTAAGTTGTTCCGGCTGTCGCTGGCAGTTTTAGTAAATGAAACCAATTTGATTACCGTCCTTGTAAAAATAAAAAGGTATATACATTGTTAAGTTTTTTTTTTCTTAAAAAGAAGAGCGGCACTTCAAAACAAACTACCAATTAATACATAGCATGTTATTGACAAAAAGAAAGTGTATTTTAGGAAGCAGCAAATTTAAAACTAATAAAATCCAATTAAATTTTTCGTACACCCTTACTTTTCCACTCTCTTCATTAGTTTCTAAGATTTGTTTACTTGCAAAACTGATCGATAATTTCCTCCTCAGAACATGCTCACGCCACTTTCTGTTATGTAATTGTCTTAATGATTTGTTGATTATTCAAATCCCAAAAACTCCGCTCAGCTAGTTCGCGTTTTCCCGGTATATTAAACCGGTGCAAGATATAAAATCGAAATCATTTAGTTTTACTGAAATAGATAACCATCGCACTAAATTAAATCTGGGAGAAAGCATCAATATTTTTCAGAAAATTGACAAACAACAGGAAAAATTGCTGGGTTTTCTTTGCGTAACACGCGCGGTTTTTTTTAATGAGTGTACAAAAATTTCCTAAAAACTACTCATATCTGGCAGCCCCAAAGGCAAGAGAAAATTTTTAATTTTCCTTCACACTGCTTTCCCTGGGGAGGCCTTGAACAATAACAAAATAAAAATAGGATAATTATGAACAAACACTTGGGGCGAAGGGGTCAATCGGAAAGAAATAGTCAATCGGACCCCCCCCCCCAAGTACTTTTGCAACAATTCATCTGATTGACTAGGCATATATGATCAAAACGACGTCAAAGTTGAAAAAACAAGATTTCATAGTTTTTCTGGTGTTTTTTTATTACTCGCTCGATCAAAAGAGGCTCACTTAGTTCCTACCCTGTTATTTTTTTTACTGTTGAGTTGTAAAATTTGATTAATGACGTAACGATTAAAACTTACTGACCGCGCTTCTGTGGCGCCTTGTACGGCATGGGGCCAAATTCAAGAACATTTTAAAATGAAAATGGCGGTTGCAACGACGAAGTGATCGCGACGGTTCTCGGACAAAGATAAAATCTCAAGTAACATTTTAAGGTTTGAAATATCTTATTGAGACTTTTGCCTCTATATTAAACTCGTAACCACTGTACCCTGAAGCCCGTGGTTGAACGAGTCTATGCCCATTGAGTAAACCGTTTCTAATGACCAGGCCTTGAGGACTGTTTGGCGATTCTTTCTCAGTTATTAACCTCAAAGTAATTTTCAAACTTTTCTAAAATCCTAAAAATCCAATTTTTCCGGAAGATCAGACTACCGTCCGTCCCCCCCCCCCCCCTAAGAACCAATATTTATATTTGGAACTTTCCAAAAAAATCTGAAAACATTTAAGACGCGTCTTTTTCATTCATGTATGTACTTGTATGAGCGGATTTTACAAATTTCAAACTATGGACGGAGATTTTGTCGTCTGGAAAGTCACCATAACTTAACCCAGTCACGACACATCACACTCTCAACCGGTCGGGGGCTGGTAACGAGCACAAACAGAAGCAAGCGATATAATGCTAAAAACCATTGATCGATCACTCTTAGCAAAATTGATTTGTGAAACTTGCTTCTTAAGAGGTTTTAAGTGTCAATCGTTTCACCAATGACTGCAAAATGTGGGTTATGGTTATATTGTGATCGGTGAATGGAGGCCGCTGTCGACGCGAAAGAAGACACAACGAGTTTTGTTTGGAAATTTGAAGATGTCTCGTGTCTACTTGTCTTTAAATAGTTTTATATCGCCTATTTTAAACAAGGATAAAGGATTTTCTGTATCAAAAACATGGGAGTTGTGCTTTCAGGACAAAAACAAATTAAAGAAACGACCCACTTGGGATCGACGACTGAAGGTAATATATACTAAATGGCAGCCGTTGGCGTTGGTGCGTGACCATGTTTGGATGAGTTTGGCGCAAAAGCTGTTTGTTTATTTCTTTTGCAGCTCCTCAGGTGATATTAGTTCAAGATCATGGGTTCTCTAATCGGGAAGTTTTTGTCCATGAAGGCCAGGTAAGTTTATTGTTAAGATAGCGGAAGGTCGTTCAATTAATGTTTCTTTTATTTGTGAAATTGATATCTCACCGAGTAAACGCTAAATTTGCATTTTGTTGCCAATAGTGAACTTCGTGACGGGACAGAGAGCTTCTGTCAGCTTTTGGGTTACAGTGATTTTAAATTTTATCACAGATTAAGAGCCTGTGTACAGATTTCTACTACGGGCATCCAATGCAAGCCTTTGAGCATTTCTAGAGCGCGCGGTACGGTCCCTACAGCTTTGGTAATTTTAGTGAAAGATTTAGATCGGTGAAATAAAAGTAAACAGAGACATGTCAAAAATTAGAATAAGAATCTGTTTGAACTAATTTTACCTGCTTGCAAGAGATTTCATTTCGGGTCGGATTTTGACAGAATTTAATAGAGAATAACGTTGTGACTTATGTATGTTATACCCGGCCACTTACGCAAGCTTAAATTGATTAACATATCAAGAGCGGTCCATGGTAAAAGAGTTTTGAAGTTACGACGGTTTACTAAGAAAAAAAAATAGAGACATGTCAGAAATGTAAATAAAAATCTTTTGACATGTTTTTACTTTCTAGCACGAAGTTTCGAAAAGAAACTTTATTAGTCTTTATATAGTCTTTTTCAAACATGACTAAAAGTTATGAAATGCAAGTTGTATTATCACTAACAATGAAGCCTAGCACAGTTTACAGTACTCAGAAAGTTAGTTAAGTCATTTTGTGAGGCACTTTGTGTGCAGGGGGGGGGGGGGGGGGGTACACCCTGTCATTATTGCTATAACTTATAAAAATTATGACAAAACATAATAAAGCATTGT
>JAOBAT010022569.1:0-31708 GCA_026413305.1 Hydrozoanthus tunicans | reverse complement strand
CAGCTAATGCAAATTAGCATAATTTAACACCAGTACAGAAAGCGCGCGCGAGTTCACGCACTCATGCGTCTAGTTTAATTATGAGTCATGAGCGGAGATAACTGCCAAGTGCCCCTATGTGTACTGCGGGCCCTTGTCGCTCGAACAAAATTTTTTAGAGATATTCTGCAGAGGAGCCTAAAACATTTCCAAAAGAAGGGCAATCTTGCGCCAGTTACGGGTGAAAAAAATGCTTAAGGTTTTTGTCTTGGCAAGATTTATTCTGTACCGCGGTCAGAAGAAGCAAATGTGATCTGATTTAAAAGATCTGTTTCGCTCTACATTGCTGATTTCCAAATTTATTGCATTGTTGGTCCAATAATTTCTGGCTAACAACAGCAGCTCTTGAACAGGAATCTCAGATTTTATAACGGACTGTTACAATTTCCACACTGTGCCCCCCAATAATTTTTTGCTTCCGCAACCATTGCTCAGTCGAAATATTCGACGTTCTTATAAAAAAAGAGTCAGCATACGAGCTTTCTTTATGCATATATCGAGGCGTTCCGGTTGATTTAGATCTTAAGGCCGGCTATTCTATCTTATTTCCAAATAAAAAAATCCTAAAATCGTTAGTTGATAGGTACAAATTGTAACGTCACACGAACATGAAATCGATATGAGTAACTATAAGCCATACTTGACGCTTCAATATAAAAGGAAATAAGATCAGTTGATAAAGTAATTAGTAAAGAACAACGATGCTCCGATTGGCCAAAATTTAAGAATGATTTAAGAACAAGCTGAGGCCCAGGCTCGATAGCGAGTTTTGTTTTAACTTTACTCAGTTTCGATCTTTTATCTAACAAAACACTAAAATTGATTTGCATTTTTTTCTCTTTCCAGCATTGTCATTGGCTCAAATTCAAACTATACGCTCTGTACATATAGTTGCCCTGAAGTTGATTACTTGCAACGTCCGTGTCCCACACACTAGGTTTTATTTTATTCGCTTAGTTTTTGTTCGATTAAAACCGAATAAAATTAGAACATTTAAAGAAGAATTTTAGGCTCAAACCGCTGAAAAATCAAGAACAATTGACTGGTTCTTTTAAAAAAAAGGTTTTTGTTTGTCGGGGTACGAAATTTTATTTTGTAAAGGGACCGTGACTTTTCGGTAATTCGTGTACAAAATCCGTTGGCGCTTTCAAAACTTCTTCACATGTTGGCTGAAGTTAGTCTGCGTTGTCTAGTATACAAAGCGTCTTAAGTAACTTCCGGGTATTTTCAACAGATTTGTGTTTGAAACAAAGCAACGATCGTAAACTACCGTGACACCAAGACTGGCTTAGGGCTTTCCGCGCGAGTGAGCATCGTGTCTCACGTGATTTGTGTTTAGTGAATGGCGTTATTCTGAATGGATGAGCATATACCCAACTTGTATCGGCTTCATTTCATACAGTTAACATATAATAACCAAACCACGCAATCAAGCAAAGAAACTCGACAGTATCATCCTGGCACTATCTTTTGAGGTAGGTCTAATCGGGAACCGCGACTTATCCTGGGCAGTAATACGTCAAGATAGTAAAAAATTGTGAGTTCAACCCCTGCAAAAGCCATGTAACTCGTAAGCAAGCTCATTTGTGTTTATTGTTTTAAAAACTTACAATCTTGTTCAGTTCTCGAAAGGCACTAATAGTTTATCAAGTATCTTGCATGGAAAATAAAATTAATCAAGAAAATAGCCTTAAACATACCACTACCATATATTTGATCGTCGTGGCTGGTTCTTCGTTATCCGTAATTCAGTTCTACAACGTAAAGCAGCTTAACTGCTTCATCGTTCCGTTAAACTCTCTCAAAGAAAAAAACTGTAATTTTCATATTAGGTTAAAGACCGAGCCTTTTAACTATTTCCTTTTGTTGTTTGCTTCAGTCACTAAGCGTCAAAGTCAGTTTCGCGGGCTGCTTGTAACATTCACTGGCTTGCCTTGCAGATTCCAAGTAGCAAATGCTGTAAATCTCGTTTTAAACACGAATTCGTCTGTTCCTCATCATTTACATTTATCTTTTATTCTGAGTTGTTTGTCCTTTACGTGTACGTGTGTCACTACACGACTTACACGCGTATATATATATAATGTATAAATATATATCGCTCGTAGTCATTCTTGCGAGCTGCGAACGTCAGTACAGTAGATTTAAAACGAGCTTTCTCAGTTTTGTTTCTCCGCCAGTTTATGTAAAGGCCAAGTCCAAGATAACTTACAAGCGTATCACAGATTCGCTTTTCTCTTCACTTTCCGTTTCTTTGGCTCAGTCGTAAATTATGCTGCTTCAGTCAAGTTGCGCCGCTTTCTAGCACGGAGAATGGCAGAACACTGAGGTCTGAGCAAGTCGTTTGTAAGACCCAGTCCAGTACGTGCCACGATGCGTTTGGAATGCATGGTTTATTAATTTTTTCTGAACTCAATAAGTCTCGCTGTAACAAACGTTTGTGTCAGCTTTAATGCGCCTTTAACGGATGTACTAGCTGGAGTTTAAGAGTAAAATCCCTTTAATTGATTTCGTTGAACTCGGTTCTTATTTATTTCACACAGTCAAACAAGAAAATTTGCATCTTGCTTCATTGATCGAAATTATATTTTTATCGTGCAAGAAGTTGTACTTTATTTTAGTTTCAAAATTTCGGCTTTATGACAATTACCAATCTACTATCAGAGCAAGCGCCGTGAGCTTTTCTTAAAATTGAATATTTACTGTCGTTATTCAGTTTTGAATGGTTTTGTCACATATAAAGGTTTTAAGTTCAAGAACGAAACAACTGGAAATCAACCCTTAATTTAACTTAAAAAGTATATTTCCCACTTTCCTAACGAACAACACTCTTCTGCAATCCAATTTTATTTCAGTTGTACGCGAAGCTTTTCAACTGAAAACAGAAATAATAACAAACTCCTGTAAGCTGCTTTCTTTTGAAATTAAAATTTCATTGAAAGTGAAAGATTTCTGTCAAGGAAACTGACGATGTTGGTTTTAATGGCTGCTGTTTATATACTGCCTCATTGCATTCTTTCTAAAACGTTTCCTCTCCTTAGCGAATTCGCTGTTTAATACTTCAAGTCAGTTTATCCTTGACTGATTACATCATGTTGGCTGTATACGAGACAAGCGCCTTCATCAGTAGATTAGTAAACTAGCTAAATTTTGTTCTAAGTTTTAACATTTCTCAGTCCTCTCCAGGTTTGTTAACAATCTTATTTGCGTGAGGTCGCTGTTGATTTATTTGTATTGACTGCAACAAACGCTTTAATACATTCCCGTCGGAAACAGCACGAGGACGCCCTCAACGACAAATCAAGAAAAAATATTTTCGGTAGTTTTTAGTTAGAATGTGTTTTGCCCTTATTCATTAAAAGATCTAAAGCTCTCGGGCTGATCAACTCTAGGTTGCCGAAAAACTGTGCTTCATTTCAACAAACCATTTAGCATTGATTTATTGCAAGAGACGGTAAGAGAACGTTTCTGTTGTTCCAATGAACAGGGTGCCTTCCAATTATCAACGAATAAGTCGTGTTTTGGAGCTTCTGATACCGACCCTTGTTTGACGAAATCGTTTATAGTTAAGTTAAGACATTTTGAGTTCGACGAAAGATATGAATTTAGGCATTTCCCTTGATTTTGGTTACAGACCGTACATAAACGACAAAGACGTCCGTCTTCAAAAGGAAAGAAATTGTAATGTTTTGGCTTAAATTTCTCTCTCCCAGCTAGACCTCAGTCAAAAGACTTCTAACTGAACCTTCAGTGGCGAAAACCGCTAAGAAATTGCTCACCGAATGGCAATGCGGACAAAAAAGTGTCGATGTTGAGATAACAAACCGATATGCCTTTAGTAAACTTTCCTGGGTTTGGAGTCAGTAGAAGGAGCGCGTTAAAGCAAGTGAAATACTGCTTTCAGTATAGATATTAAGAATAAGTGAAACATCGAACGTAAGAAATTAGTCAGTTCACATTAAAATGAACTTTCGACCTCAGTATTTTTTCGCTCTCGAGATATGAGCAGCTAAGAAACATTCGATGGTTTTTGTTTTGCGTAGTTCGTAGTTTCAATGTCCTGGGGCAGTTAATATAAAAAAAAAATTCAAATAGAAATGACTTATTTAAAGCCTCATTTATTTATCTAATATTTGTATTCTTCCACGTTGACCAAACTTGTTTAAAGTTTTTCATAAGCCTTGAAAAAAACATGATGGATCTAGTTGGCGCTAGTTATGAACCGAATTCAAAGCCGTAGTCTTGGCCCGAGAACGAACCAATCAGAGCTTACATTCATGTCTAATGAACCAATCATGTGGCGAGTTTTAACGTTATTGAAATATGCTGTGCTCTCTGAGGCGTGTTATTTCTTACCACCCTGCCATGCACTCAGAAGTTGAGTTGAAGGCACGGTGGGGTTTACCTATGGTATTTAGCTCTCATAATGTGCCATTTGAAGGCCATAACTTTGGAATTTTAGACATTGACGAATAGGTAAGAAGAACAGGGTAACAGCTTAAAATAAAAGCCCACAAGACAGCCATATTTCGGTGTGTTGTCCGGGTTTTTAATGTCAACCATCCTAGGGGAATTCGTGTCAGATAACAGATATCTTGACTTTGTCCACAGATCAGCTAGAAGAGAGGACTTTTTGGGGGACTAGAGGCTTGACAGAGGACCAGAATGGATACCAAAATACCTGAAGAAACAGAGAATTCGTGTGGGAAATTTATATTTCGAGGAAAAGAACTTGCTTATTTAAATATTGGAGGGGAACAGATGTTGTCTTTAGCACAGTTGCTATCCACTTTCTTTCCGGTAACTCCGCGAACTACCCTGTTCACCAGAATGGAAAAGATTCGCGCTCGCCGGCATTTCTGCGATGCAACAGAAATCAAACTTCTTAAGACTGTAGGCGGATGTCACGGCTCATCGGCGAACTGTACTGTAATTCCAAGGTCTGATGTAGAGAACTACTGCAAAACATATCTTGATCCACTAAACTCGCCATCTAAAGACGTTAATCATGAAAGTGTTCAACAGTTACCGGACAAAGAAGATGCTGAATCTAGCCCGAAGAAATTGCTTACGCCACCTAGCAAGAACAATAAGGAACTACAGCCATTATCGAAATCAACCACATTAACAGTTATTCAAGAACATAACTCGAATCTCAAGGTTAAGAAACGAGTAAAGAAGAAAGTTATAGCTGATCGTTCCCTGTCGCCTTTAGTTATTAAGAATAAACCGCAATTGCAAATAAACACAAAGACAGGAAACTCGATGAGTGAACTCGAGTTCGCTGCAAGAGAGATGAATACGGTTCAGAATATCGGCGCGCTCGAAGAAAGCAACAACAGCCATGTGACAAATTCAACACAAACAACCACGGCGCTGAATCACCTTTTCAAAACAAAGAAGTTTCCAAAGATAAAAGTTAATGATACTATGAATGCAAACCATGACGCAGTTATACAGAGCAAAAAACGAAGGCATGGTTCGGGCTGTTATAACGAAAAGCTATGTTCACCGTCGAAATTGTGTAAACTAAGCGGAATAGCCAATTGCGAAGCCAGCATCAAAAAGGAGTTCGAGTTTTCGGTATCTGCGGTAGAGAAATTTGAAAAATTTCCACTTAATTCAAGTTTAAGTGAGCTAAGATCGCCATTTTCGGACGTTTCATCTAATGACAGTGGATTTAGTTCAACAACGTGTAAGAAATTATCTTCGACGAAGAGTGGAATGGAATCAAACTTTGACGAAGTTCTCGCTATAAAGAAGAATCCTCTTTCTCGGCCGTTGAAGAAAATCTCGCCATTGAATAAAACAAAGCGCACGCCAAAGAAGGAAAGCCAAAAAGATTTATGGAAAACAGATATCAGCCTGTCTCCACCAGCTTTAGTAATCAGAAGATACGAGAATACTTGGCAGGTAGAAACCAAAACAAACAACGACAGCGTCGACTACGTTAGAAAGAAACTGAAATTGAGCAAAGCGGTTAGTATGACAAAGATTGATATGGTGTCTTCTGGCAAGAATACGGCTGGCAAAACTATTTCAGAAAGGCAAGCATTTGAAATTTCAAACGCAGTTTCACCAGAGAAGAGTATTGACGTCAGTTCTTCGCCGAAAAAACGTGAAAAGAAAGTTGTTAAAAAGAAAGTCTGTAACGTTAAACAGGCTGAAGAGAGCCAAACGAAAAACAGAGACACTTCGTCGGTAACCGATACACTGCCGCAATGCCTTGAGGAAAGTACAGAGGAAAAAGATGTTCAATTTATGGATCGTGGAATTTTTCCCATGAAACGGAGGAGACGAAGAAGATCAAAGTTTGAAATGCAAGAGATAAGACAGCTCCAAGCGATGAAGAAAGCAGCCAGAGAAGCTAAACGGGCTGGGGTTCCTGTAACGGAGTTAAATGTTGACATAGAACCCAAGATGAACCACCACTGTGTGATCCAGAATTTATCGATCTCAACAAAACGAAAGAAAAAGAAACAAGAAAAGAATGAAAACGCCAGCAGTGTAACTACACCATCAGATAATGTAAATGCAAAGACTTCAAAACCTAAACAATCGTTATTTGACCCTGTCAATGAAGTAAAGATTGGACTAAATCTTAAGGCTAAAACTAAACAAAAAACTAAAAACGAGGAAGCAAAAAAATTAAGTGAATCTGTTATCAAGAGTTTATGGGACACTAGCTCAGCTAAGAAACCAGAAAAGGAAGTAAATGAATCAAAGAAACAAGAAACGGTGTTGAATTCTCCTGTGAAACTTGCACCAGTCAAATCTTCACTTAATGCTAATAGTAAATTCAAACTGAGCAGTTTATTTGATGGGTTTCCAATGCTTTCTGTGCAAAATGGTTGCCTGTGTCCAACTTACAGTCATGTTTACCCAGCAAGAGACAAAGTACCTGAAGCTGATCATATTCTGTGGAAATGGCACCTAGGTGGCCCTGTGGTTGACAGAGTGAACAAAATGCATTACAAAGCTAGAAAGATTCAGCAAAACAGTTCCTCCTTGACTTCAAGTAACAAAATGTTGGCAAAAGCTAAAATACACAAAGCTAAGAAACTGGCCAGGGAAAAGTCAAAAGGTGCTTTGTTAGTAAAACTAACAACCAAAGCCAGTACTGTTGATAGTAGTAACAAGCTTCATTGTGGATGTAAAGCCACTGAAAATTATCCTACAGAACACTCCCCTGTAAAATCATTGACAGCGGCTGGCAACAAAAACATTGAGAAGTCGGAGAGCAAGCCATCATCTCCTATTGTAAATTCAGTGCCTAAAGTAACTTCAGTTCAGAAACCTTCATGCTTGTCTTCCCCTGTTTCTCCATCAAATATTACAACTTCAAGTTTGAAAGCAGCGAAAACACACATTGATATTACTGACTTTGCGGCTAATACTCCAAATCCATCATTGATCCTTACAAACCAGTTACAAACGATTGTTGCTGAGACTTGAGGTAATTTTATTTATTTGCCAAAAATGCAGTTTGAGTCACGTATGATAAGTACCATAGATACTCTATTAAGCCCCACTCTCTAATAAAGCCCCTCTCTTATACAGCCCCTATCTAACAAGTCCCTCTCTCTAACAAGCCCCTCTCTCTAACATGCCCCTCTCTCCAACAAGCCCCTCTCTAATATAGCCCCTCTCTCTAACAAGCCCCTCTCTAATACAGCCCCTCTCTATAACACGCCCCTCTCTCTAACAAGCCCCCCACCTAGAGCTTCAATATTTAAATAAGCCCCCCTCCCCTCATCGTAAAGTGGATGAAGCTAAAAAACCAGACAACCTGTATCGAAAACAGATTTTGTAAACAATTATATCTTTTTATAAGTCGAAAAGTGCTAGTTAAAACACCAGAGGAACACAAAGTTAATAGTCGCTATTAAATGTGTTTGGTAACCGGACTGTCTTTGGCCAATAACAATTTTTAATTAAGTCCCCCCTCTCTAATTAGTCTCCCCTCAGGAAGGTCAAGGTGCTTACTAGAGTGTTTACCGTATTTATTGCAATAAGTATCTTAATTTCATGAATCTACATCCATTCTCTTCATGCACGTAAGTCACATATGGTACAAGCTACAACCTCTTCTGTCTTTCTTTCTGTCTTAGTTTCAAACAAGTTGTCCACCTGTTGTTTTGTTTTTACATGTGTTGCATTTTTTCCAACTCACCAGCAGCTCTGTTTTCTGTAAGCAGTGACAAAGAGTTAAGTTATAGTTGGCACCAGATAACTTAAACTTAGAGAAAGATATATGTCTGAGATTCAAATTGATGATCATAGGAAGTAACATGAGGGAATAACAACAAGAGGTTCTATTGATCAAGGCATTAAGTTTGCACTAGCATATAGTTAGTCACTGAACTACACTTGAATATTTACAAGCTAGCTAATGAATAATTCTAGTGCAGCTGGGTAAGTGTTAATTTGGCAGAACTTATTGTTTGCATTGACTTGTTTTTATACCTTGGTACAAAGCTTGGGTCACCCTGACAGAGCTAATATCAAAATAAGTCTTTAAGCTACTATTCCACTATGCCATTTACTGGTCAAAATATGTATTTTGCAGACAATTTTCTTTGCCTCTAAATCTTGTCTAGTGTTAAACATGATTCTTTGACCTGAAAGCTGGGAGCCTTTAAGGTTTTAGAGCCTGACCTTAATACATATTTACTTACATCATGTTCAAGGTGATGGAGGAACCAGATCTCAACTTTATCTGAGAGATCACAATTTACTGGTTAAACTTTCTAGTGATTGACTGGATTATTTTTTTGGTTGGTTGCATTT
The DNA here is from genome assembly GCA_026413305.1 of Hydrozoanthus tunicans. Taxonomy (NCBI): domain Eukaryota; kingdom Metazoa; phylum Cnidaria; class Anthozoa; order Zoantharia; family Hydrozoanthidae; genus Hydrozoanthus; species Hydrozoanthus tunicans. Next base: position 22,879 of record JAOBAT010022569.1, on the reverse strand, counting down.
TTAGTAACGTGTTTTATACTCACAAAAGAGCAAGTGAACTGCTTTGTTTAAATAAATGATTATTCATGAAAAATATTTTAAGAGAGCTTCGATTACTCAGAAATTCTACAACAAAGTCAGTATTAATAAGAAACAGCAAGGACTTGCTTTATATGCCATGACTGCTATATTTGCTAGGATATTTATATTGCCTGTAGTTTGGGGCTAGATTAACGTACTCATGAACTGATAGACTTGATGAAAAACTATGTTACAGTATTCATAAGTATATCAAGTTAAAGTTAATCACTATAAAAAGGCCACCAAATTTGTGAATGTCGAGAATACTGATCAGGTCTGATAAGTACTGTCTAGCAGAAGTGGATAGTAGACTTGTATTTCTGTCAAGTTTGAAGGCTTTGGCAAAAATATTCATGGGCTCAACTTCTTTTCCCAAAATAAAGATTTTTAAATAATGCTTTTAAGATGTAAGATCTGAAGCAAAGTTAATTCATCCCACCTGAACTTGGTACGTGTAACTCAATTCAAAATTTCTGTTTACACAGATCTCTATTAAGTGTTGTTCACTATATTTTTCTCATAATGTATCATGAAAACCAAATCTTGATATATTTTCGTATATATGTTAATAAAATTATATTTTCATTGTTCACTTGTGTATGTTCGTTTTGAGTGTCATCGGGATAAAGTTAAGTTTGTCGTGTATCACAGCCCGAATCTGGTATGGCCTACTATCTTTATTTACAGTATTCGCCGTTAACGGCAGGGCTTACTACACAATTTACTCCCCAATAACGCGGCCCTGAAATCTTTTGACGTATGGTATAAAGAACATAGTGTGTGTTTGTTGATGGCATCAATTTGACGGTATTTTAACAACACTGATTAGAGTACACGAAGATGGAATTAAAAAATATCCGCTTTCTTCAGTATTGTATTTTTGGTAGACGGTTCGGGATTCATATGTGAACCACATTAAAGTAGGAGCGGTTTTCAAGGGTTGCGAGATATTCGATAAAAAGTTAATATATGATTCATTTGAATTTTTAACCGTGTTGTTTCAACTCTAAACAGAAATTGATAGAAAAACCAAGAACGGTTAGGCTTGAATCAACAGAAACTTCGAAGCCGATATTGGCTTCCTCGCCGCGTAACGAAGGTAATAAAAAGTGATTACTCAATCATATTGTTCTAATGTATCATTTCTAACAATTAACTGAGAGTCTAGATACGTGCTACGACGATCGAAAAACCTTCCATTTTGTATTGAAACTTTGCGTTTCAAGTTTAAATCAGTTTGGTTCCATTTATTTCATTTTCGCGAAACTGGGCACAACATGACCGCGAGTCTCTATTTAAATACAAGGCCGGTCTTTCGTTTTGTCATACTCTAACACAGTAATGGTGACTTTTAAAAAATGATTTAGAAGAAATGCAATCAATCACTCAATGCCAGGTTTGTTCAACGCCCGGGACTTGACACGAAGCACGTTGCCTTTTTCTCATAATTGCTTCTAACTTGATGTTGTCTAAAAATTAAAGGCAGAGGACTTCAGTTTATGTAATGTAAAATGAACTTTGACTTTGTTCTATATATCCCCGGTTTTTACATCCAGCAAATAGCAGTTGTTTCTATAGAAAGGAGTTGAAAAAAAAAACCCCGAGAATCAGTTTTGGGATTCAATGAATAAAACAAGATGAGCATGCCTGACAGTAATTTGCATATAAATAGATGGTTCAAGAACTAAATTTGCATGTTTCACGCGCGTTCAGGTACACACCAAAACAAGATTTTAATCGCCTATCAGATTACGTAGTTTATTTATAGTCGTTCAACTCTCTTTTTGCGGAAGAACTGACAGTTCTTACTACGGCCTGAACAGAAATCAACTACGAGATATTGGGCGAAGGTTCTATTTTTCAGATAAGCCCTTTGTAAACACTGCTGTGTTGTTTGCAAGTATTTATCTCGTGTTACTCCACCAGAGTGTAAAAAATCCCAGAGGAGAAATGCGCCTGTTTTTTAAATCAGGAATGTGACCAGAGTAGTTCTTTAGCCCCGTTTCAAAACTGCTTAGCAGAAGTTTCTCGGTCGCGAGCCGGAAACATAACCTTTCTAACGACAGCTAGTTGTATAAACAAAAACTGACCAACCGCTAGCATTTTCAAGACTAAAGTAATAAAACAAAGTCATGTATCACGTAGTAACAGACGTAAATCAAGGGGCTCACTCTCGAACCAACGCATGCAAATAGCATGCTCTGGTTTGGATTTGAATTTTTTGCGTTTTGTATTTTTTTATTTCATTTTATGAAAATACGTTTTAAACTAGGAATCGAACCTCTCTGGGTTCCGTGTCAGCGCATAGGAATTGGGTCTGTACTGGTGAGTGACCCTTAATTACAGTCCCAGCAGTAGTTTAAAAACACCTTATTTCTCCCTACACAAATGGGCGGCGGAAGCAAAAAAAAACCTATTGGTTGAGCCCGGGGGGGGGGTGGGGGGGAATGTTGAAGTGCCCCCGGGTTTCTCCGCCCGCGCCCATGAAAATGGGATTTGATCAAACATTTGACATAAAAATTAGGATTTCAGTTGGAACTGATTTACACGCAGATGCACTTATTTTATGGTCTTATTATTGCCAGTCCTTATTTCCATTGAATTGAAGCGGATCGGAAGGTAGATTTTATCACTTTAGCTATTGATAAATAAATTGCAATTCCTGGCTTTGAAAACAAGTGTAGACGCAAAGTATCTCAAATTTGTTTAATCAAACACAGTTCATTCCAGATCAAATACTTGTAGGTTTTGGTGTTTAAAAACTGATACCGTAAACCAGCTGACTAGACGCCCTTTAAGGCAATGTCAACATGACCGGAAACATTCTTCGACTTCCGGCTCGGTGTCATCCCTGTTCCCGTCGAGGACGGCAAAATCAATGACGACTGCTTCCAAACACACTTTTTCGATCACACACGGCCATTCTGCTTTCTCTTTTGTCCGATTAACGCATTGTGAACAGAAATTTCCTTCTTAAAAGTAAATTAAGAATGAGAAAAATTTTCTTCACAGCGGAACCCCGCCTTACGGCCACCTCGTTAATACGGCTATCTCGTTATAACAGTCACTCTTTGTTTGGTCCGATCGAATAGCTATACTTTTTCTATTAAAAAACCTCGTTAATACGGTCACCCCGTTATTACGGTCCAATTTTTCTGGCCCGTGGGTGACCGTATTAACGGGGTCCCACCACCGGCCCTTGTTGCAAGAACTTCGAAATTAAGCCGTTTTCACGTTGTGACTGTCAAGACGACGGTGTGTAGGTTCTCTGCTGTCGTCGCCGTTGTTAACTTTGTCTTCTGTATACATAACGATTAGCTTCTGCATACATAACGATTTGAACAAGAAAAAAGTTTTGTGATCAAGTGACTTACAGGTCAAGGTACGCCCGGCTTGTACTCAGACGGCACATCAGTGATTGTGTTCGGTACAATTGTACGCAATTCGCAACGCTAAAGGCCTAAATCATATGCTCATTGCGTTTGCTGTTTTGTTCGATCTTAACTTTACACTCACCCATGCAAAAAACGGAAAAAATTGTACGAGTCTTAGACACTCTTGCCTTGCTTCAAACAGTGTTTAAAACTCAGGAAATACGTTTAAATCAATTTTTTTAAATTTCCCGGAGGAATATGCCCCTGAACATATTATAAAGCCCGCCGCACACGTAAAGAAACAACCTCGCTAGGCAGACTAAGCTCAGCAGTTCCTCTCGTGTGCAGCAAAAATATTTTTAAGAGTTTTACTACGCGACTCAACCAGCTCCGCAGGTCCTTTCGTGTGCGCCGGGCTTATTGTCAATTTATAATGCGCGATTTGGAAGCAAGTGACTATTAGGGACTTATGCAACCAGAACGGCAAAATTGAAGACAACTGTTTATAAACAACACACTTCTAAATGATCCGTTTTGGCTGCGTGTAGCTTGTTCGCTTTCTCCTTTTCCATTTTACGCAAGACAAGTTGCAGACGGGTTGCTACGCGGCGCAATAGCTTCAGCAACTTGAAAAAAGTAGCTGCAATCAATGCGAAAAGTAGAACCGATTTCTACTCAGTGCTGCATGCAACTTGTGTCGCAAAGATTTTAGCCGTTGTAGAATAGCCTTTAAAGGTAAATGTCTTAAAGGTAAATGAAAAATGAGAAAACTTTCTGAATGATCGTTCTCCGGGCGTAAGAACTCCAACTCCATAAATTTTTCACGTGTCACTTTTCAGGACGACAGCGTGTAAGAAGTTTAACGTGCAGCTGTCGCGTTTACCAGTATTTTTTTTCGTCGTCGCCGGCGTTGCTGTCCAGGTTGCGTAAGGTCCCTTCGTTGTTACACTAGAAACAGGTTAGTTTACTCCAGCGAAGGACTACCGTCCGAAACGTCAGTTCCTTTTTGTTTTGCACGGTGTATTGTTGGAAATACTTACCTGTTTGATGACCACTGTGTCGAAAACGTTTTAGAAAACTTTTTTAAAAACATTTTAGCCTTTCATTTTTTAAACATTTTATAAGCAAAGCAATTATGACACTTAATTGTTTATTTAGCTTTTTGCCTCAGATGAATTTGAATCAGTATTGTTACTCATAATTTTGGCCCCCTATACATGAGAAAAATTGTCCCGGTCTCACCTAGCTGAGTTTCTCGGGGCGAGAAACTTTCTCAAACAGTTCTTTATAAAAACCAGCTAAACGTTTACATGGTGTCCCGCTAAGACGGTTTTCTTGGGTACGAGAGACAACTTGACCTGCCGAGGCGAGATATCTCTTCCCGGAACATCTCTCCGTGACCCGTCTGGCCCTTCTATCCCGGGACAACTCGAGCCCGGACGGAAGCCAGCCGTTTATGCTTTATAAAATAATTTCCTATGCGGTAAACTTGTCCTAGGCCACATATTTTCATGTAAACGTACGGCTAAGGTGTCCCGGATTCAAAACCTCTTTCAGAAAGCAAATATATTTTACGTAATTTGTAAAAAGGACAAGCAAAACTGACCATACGTGATCAAATTGGGCAAGTAAAAATTAACTGAAATTTTTTTTCAGAGCAAGCCGTCGCCGTCGATGACTGCGAGTCGAAACTGATCAGAAGAAGAGAGAAAGAGCGGGGGGAGGGGAGATAGGGGGATGGGATAAAAAACGTGCTAGTTTACCAATTACTAAAAGGTTTTGCACAACTGTTCTTTGATTAATGACACATGTTTTGGACCTAATATGATGACGTCATCACAGGAAACGACGAAACTCGTCGTTTGCTTTCAAAAATGTTATTCTACCTAAAAAACGACTGAAACTTAATGAATTTTTTGTCAGCTCATGTTACAAGTTCAGTAGTTTGAAAATTCACGTTTGTAAATATTTCTAGTTGTTTTAGAACTTTCAAGAATCAACAACAAGTTTGTTTGTTGTTTTAGAACTTTCAAGAATCAACAACAAGTTTCAAAAATCCTAAACTTGGCAAATGGCCGCCATTTTTGATCTTCGGAAGTGATTGCTATTGCAACATGATTAATTTTTTTGGTTACATGATTATGGTTAGTTAGTTGATCATGTACCTTGCTAAGCGAAAAGTCATTATTCTTGACCGTTTTCAACATTTTGGTGTCAAAAGGTTTTCAGTTTTGATATTTCTTTCCTGTCGTTACCATGGAAACCAATTAGAGACCTCGTGGCTTTGATTAGTTTTAAAATAATTGAACACTTGTATATAATGATTAAAAGTATAAAGTTTTTACATCGATTTGATGAATATCCTTGAAGAACACCATTTCTACACTTGGAAGTGTTTATTCTGTGCTATGGTTGCCATGGAAACCAATTACCATGATTTTCAGGGCAATTGGTTTTATACTTTTGAAGTTAGATGTATAGGAAGGGGGAGGGGTCCGATTGACCTTCCCCGTCCCCCATCCTTACTACTGCCTTAGCTTCGTGTAACTTTTTTTTCTTCATGCGTTTTAAGGGTTAACATACATAACTCATAAGAAGGTTTGTCTCCAATTTGATTCTTGTTAAAATAGCATTGAAGAAAAAAACACTCTGTCACGGATTACCGGTTCGATTCTCGTAAGTGACTCAGAATTTCTCAATTTTCGGGACGAAGACTTTCGTCCTATTGTCATGGCCCGTGTAAGAGTGATGTCAACCACCTCATTTCAGGCAGGCGTTCCTGGCAGATTTACGTCGGATTATCGTCGGTTACGAGTGATTTCACAAGTTACTCCTTATATTCAATATAACTAGATAACTAGATGATATAGTGAAATAAAGTGATTTTAATTAATATAAAATATCTATTGGCGACAATATTTTCATTATTTCGTCAACAAAGCGAGGAGAAACAACCCACGAAAAATCTATTTCCGGAAAACGTCGTTAAAATGTGGACCGTTGCATTCACTCGTGTGAACTACAAAAGAATGCTGCCAAGTGCTGCTTTAGATGCATACGAACCGGTTATAAGAGGACTTATTGAAGAGAATGATGCTCCGAGCATTCTATTATCAATAGGTATTCCTAGTTTTAATCGTCAAAGAAAATTAGAGCCACTTCATTCTGAGTCCCATGCAGTCCTCGACTGCCTGTTTTTGTTATATGTTTAAGGGAAGGTGTAAATATATAACAGAGCACTTAATATTGTTTTTTCTCGAGTCCTGACATCGGTACTCTCGGGAAAACAAATCTGTTTCCCTTGGGATACACTGATACATTAAGTGTGTCTTGTACCATATTAGCTATGCTTACGTATGTTTTTACCAAGAGGAATTATGACTAAGGATGTATTTTAAATTTCGAACCTTTTACACCCAAGCAATTTATGATAACAAGACAACGTTTAATTTCCGGTGGAAATTTCACCGTGCAAGTAAGAGTTTTGAAGTTTCTGCCTTTAGTTGCATGTTTGATGCATGTCCATCTTAACATTTTTTTAAATGAATAAGTTTATTTGCGCAAACGTACGATTTTATTGGTTAGAAGCGCTCACGTGATGCACCTTTCTAAAAGAAAGTTAAAAAACACTGTTTTAAGCAGTTTTAGTAGGAAACAAAGGTTTTGGCAGATTTTTCTTCGATCGTGGTATTTAGAAATGGAAGTTTCCATCAGAATGTATTCTTTTCAAACTGGATAGACAACTCAATTTCCTGCCGAAACCCTGTCCGCGCACAAGAAGCCCTAGTATGAGAGCTGGGCGGCCTGTGTCAATAACAAGGAGATGGCCGTGTCTCTTTTTTTGTCCCCTGTCGAAATTCATAAAAAGGTTTATCTTTCAATTGAAACATCTTGTATAGATCTAAATCACGCTTCATTAAATATATGCAAAACTTTCGAATATCCTTTTCGACGTAGATTGATAGCAATTTCTAGATTGACTCCCCAAAATATTTCCCCCTCAGTCTTTATTTCGCAATTGTCTAACCTGTAGTGAAGACGGCGAACGTGTCAAATTCTATATTACAGTATGTACTGTGTGAACCGGAGGTTAAGACTGGCTGTGACACAGGCTACGATCGACAGGCTAGAACTATACTGTATTTCTCGGATCCATCACAAATTGAACATTTATCAATATTGTTATATCACCCACTGTGCCACATAGCTCTATCGCTTATTAAATATTTACCCCTGGCAGTGCCCGTTGGGAATTTCCGAATACTGATAGCAATTTGAAAGTTACCCGCACAGCGAAGTTATCAGCTTGGTTTCAAAGCTGAACTTCGCCTAAGTTTTGGTTCTTCATGGAGTTTTGAGTAAACATGTTTTCAATCTACCGTGGCAACTGGAAAGTTTCCATGGAGATATTCCTGCGACTCTTGACACATTGTCTTGGTAGCAAGTGCAATGCCTTCCTTTTATAGACCTGTTTAATTATCAACGCGTGCAACAAATTTTGTTTGCTGTCGACAAGAATAATGTTTTGAAAACTCAATTTACACCAAAGAAAAAACGTCCCAGAAAGTATAGCTTTTGGAAGGATAAAAACTAACAAACCGACTTTTGGTTTTAGGATACTTAATATCCGGACGTTGTTCTTTTTCAATTTGTCTTTGCTTCGATGAAATAAGATTTTACCCTTGTCAAAAAAAATCCTTGCAATTGCGGCAAGCACAGCCGATTTCTTCTGTAGTGTGAATGGGGCTTTAACTCTTTGACAAAAATTTGTAAGTGCAGCACTATTTAGAGTTTAAAACTTTTTAGATAAGAACACTAATAAATATAATTTCAGATACATTGTGGAAATGAGTGCCCAACAGCCAAAACGTTGTTTGAGCTATTTCTCTTGTTTTCCTGTGTGCCTTTCGTTCTTCCGATCTGATTTTCAATCTTTTGTAGTAACCATAAACGCCTGTGACTTTAATTTTGATATGTTATGTATACACACAAACACTTGTGTTCATAATATTTTCTTAGTTTTTAAAAGGTTTGTTTCCCTTTGTCTCCGATAGGAAACATATGTTCAGCTGGATCGTGAATATTTAGATTTTCTTAATAGAGAAAAAATTAAGCGATATTCGAAAATTTTCTCTTTTGGAAGGGGGGGGGGTGCGAAAGTAAATTGAATTCCTACTAGTTACTATAAGGCGTTTTTTACATTTTGTGAGAAGGGTGAAACACTTTCACTTTCCCTTCCCATCTTCTTTAACCCCGTTCTGTGGCATCTGGAGGATGTCATACACTAATTTTGTCCATTTTTTTTTCTTTTGGCAATTGCTAATTGAAATTTGATAAAAAAACAATCAAACAAAATTTTCAAAATGTAGAGTGTTTTTCGTCTTTTCCCATTTAAACCGGTTTAATTTTGGATGTTTTCAGTAAATAATAGTTTCTTATAGGTTCTATCCTTTACGTGCGATTCGCTCATTTCCCGCGCTCTATTCAAAAACTCTAGTAAAGCAGGTTTATCTATATATGTCGATAAAGTTTAGGGAAGTTTGGCTTCAAGTCATAGCCTAGTTTGAGTTAAAATTTTTAAAGGTCCGTCTTGTACATAAAAAATGTGTTTTGATAAACCGCGTTAAGAGCCAGCAAAGGATTGTATATTTTATGATCTGATGAATATCTTTTAGTACAATAGATTGAAAAGTGTTTGTCAATTATACACTGCGGCGCTGTCATAGAATTAGTCTGTCTGTCTGGCAACTTTTTATTTGGCTCTTTTAAAACTACTCTGATTTTCTTCTGTTGAACTAAAGTGATGCGGGTTTGCTAAACTTTGTAGATAAATTAAATTGTAAACCTCATTTGCTTTCACCTGCGCAAAAAAATTTACGGGGGAAGCTTTTAGATAGGGGGTTTCGCCTGAATAATTTATGTTTTCCTGTCTTTTAAGCACCTTAAATATGCGTGGGATGTTGACAATTTAAAAATTTCAACACAACAGTTCTTTAAACTAAGGTTTGAAAAAATCTGTCAAATTTGAAAAAAAATCATACCAGTCGATATGATTATCACACCAATCTTCGACATCTATTCCGGAGTTTTTTTCATACCTTCTCCTTGGCCAGAAAACCACAATGGCGTTAAAAATAAAACACTGAGAAAGGTCTTACGATAATAATGGGCTTGGGAAAAAATAATCAAAAACCATATTTTGCGTCACTCATTACAAAATCTTTTTTCGATCCTTGCGTTCTGATTGGATAAGAAACAATACTATTGTAAGCTTAGATCCGCTCGAAGGAAACATCCGGGAGATCAGAATTCATATGTGAAGGGGACGGCGGCGACGAAGATGGCGTCGAGTAACGAGAATAAAGAAGTCAATGTTCAACTCACCACAAAATGTTTTTATTTTTTATGAAGCCCATGGAAACTCTATGGCTTTTTACAGTAAAAGAAGCATCTTTCTTTTCGTTATTTTGTTTATCCATCATGGAAAACTAACGGAGTCAGATGGTAAGAAAACAACTTGTATTTCAGAGTGATTTAGTAAAGAATACAGGTGCAATTCTAGCGGGAATATTTTTGTTAGAATCAGCTTCAGCCCCATTCTGTTTCTAACTTATGCTACTGTTGGGTTTATGTTAAGGCTGTGTCATAGACAGTGATTGCCCAGATGATGGATATTGTCTAGAGGGTAAGTATAGAATTAAAAATAGTTAATCGCCAAGAGTTTTGGTACAAGTGACTGAATCGAATGGTCTTTGATCAAATCAAATGCTACTTCCGTCGAAGTCGGTTATTTTGCGTTTACTGTTGTCATTCTATCTGCTTTTAACCAGTGAATTTACCCTTGCTTTAAAAGTTGATTTTGTGTGGCTAGTTTAATAGTACTATGCTCTTTGCTTTAAAATATGTTTCATAATTTACGCTTTATCGAATGCTTCGAAAGTGTGTTTTGCCGCGCGAACTGCAAACAATATGTTGATGCATATACATAAAATTTGAATAACATTTAGTGGCCTTAAATTTTCTGTGTTTGCCAGATATGGAAACCATAAATTTAGATCATAATTATGTTGAGCGTTTTAAGTAGCCGTTGTAAAATTCTGCGTTGAAAGGAAAAACCGTTGAAAGAAGATACACTGTCACTGTTGTTCAGTTTTGTTTTGATCGTTTGGCAGTTACTCGTTGATATCGAGAGTTTCTTGTTTTAAAACATAAAAACTGGCACGATTCTCTACTGTAACTCAAAATATTATTGTATGCCAAAAGAATGTGGACTAATTCGTTTCACACAGCTGTTTTGCACGGAAACGCGAAGCGTGTTATTTTTCATGAAATTTGAAATGACAAAGTTTTAACACATAGTTGCGGGGCGATTGCCATTCGAAATCATGTTCAGTTACTCAGAATGTCGTTTTTTCTTCATATTTTCTCACTTTTTAAAAAGCAACGCGACTTTCCAGGATCTACCATACATAGAATTCCAGGCATTTCATTGATGGGAGTCAAACTCCGTCGTTTGAGTAGTGTAAGCCAATGTTTTGTCCATAAGTGGAAATAAAAAAATGTGAAACACTTCGTTACAAAGTGGAATCGGTATTTTTATTTACAGAGTTGCAGTAAACTTAAATCAGAATCTCGTCATAAACAACTCGGATTTTGAGAAAAGAAACTAAGCTCGATTCGAAAATTTTATAAAATATATGTAGATATACATTGTGTGGAAGACATGTGTCGTGTATGAATCGCGGTCCGAAATGACATTGGGTACACATTCTTCCGGAAAAAGCTTTTTAAAAATTTCTTTGGTAATAATGTTTTTAACCTCAAAACTTAGCTGTGTGTTAAATTATTGTGTGGTAAACTTTAAGCAGGGGTGCCATATGGTGGTTTCACGTGTCATCGTCTATTTGGAATCCAGGAACACAAACATTAATTTTATTATATCTAGAATATTAGAAAATGTTTACTTCGGGAAGAAGAAGATTCAAATTTTACAAGAGCTGTTTTTCTGAACGATACTCTTAGTCACATTTTGAAACAAGGTTATAATAACGTTTCGATAACTTCTCAACAAGGGTTACATCAGTACGTATTTCTAGTTTATACATTCTAGAGAAGTCTATATTGATGTTAAAAATGTGCTCTTTTGATGAACCTATAAACAAACTCTTTCTTGTGCTTGTAATTAAATTGACCAAGAAGGGAAAAGTCGATATAATTTTGAAAAAGAATTATAGAAGTTATTGTTTCTTCTTATGTTATAATGTTGAGAAACGTGAGTCCTCCTTCAGTAGCGAAATTATTTGCAATGTAGTTCAGTGATTAGATTTCAAATGTAACCAAAACTTTCTTTAATAAATCACAACAACAATAAATATTATAACTAGTATTTTACTAAGAATTTGCAGAGAACTACTCGATTGGCTTGGTTCTAGTCTAGTCTTTCTAGTTGAACCAATTTAAAACTGCCATCAATTATGCAAATTTATTTTTTATTTGTTTCTCCAATTTTTGTTATGTTTATTTCAAGGGAAAGTTACAGAGTTGATAAAAAAATTGTCCAGACAACCTTGGGTCCTTTAGTATACAATCAGAAATCAAAAGCTCTAGGAAATGGTTATCTGTAAACTATGCTTGCTGCGAACAAGAAGACCTGCTTAACAATTTCCTTATAAATGATAATGTAGTTTGTTATGCTTGCAAGACCAGATCAATGTACTGCATCAGTTTTACCAAAGTGAAATGACTTTTAATAAAATTTGCCTTTTGTGTTTTTCTTTGCAAAAGTAGCTAATTTTCAAAATTTTAATCAGTCCTATTGGAGTGTTTTATTGAGTATGATTTTGTCAATTTTCAGGTCTTTACATGACTCCTAGCTGAACAACTCAATCGTGTAGTGAAGGCTGTCGTGAATGATCCTGTTTCTCATATTAAATTTGAATACATGTATAATTCCTTTGTCATTTCAATTGTTTAGTATGATAACAAACGTTTAACAACCAAAGATTGTTTGATATAGAACCAATAAACAAATATTTGATATATATGATTACTGTCACGATTTTGGAATACTTTGTGAGTTTTAAGTTGTCAGCTTTTAAGTTCTAGAAAAGGAAACTTGTTTTCTATATTTGTTATATGAGTGAAAAATAAGCTGATTAATTACTTTGCCCCTGGACAATATCCAGTCCTTTGTGTTCTGCATGAGCTGTTGAGTTATTCATAGTTGTAAGAACCGAAGCACGGTTTTACACTAGGCACACAGAACACTTTAACTTTAGAATTTATTGCTTTTATTTCTTTCAAATTTGTTTTTTTTTTAGATAATAAGTATATACAAACCTGTTTAACAAGAACATATTGTGTTTGTGTGTGCATGTCACTTTGGTTACATGCTTCAGAGGAGAATTATAATGCTTTGAGCATGATATTTCAAGGATTAATATAATGGCACTCCTCTGTACTAGTTCTTGTTTAGCTACATGCTTCATAGGAGAATTATAATGCTTTGAACATGGTATTTCAAGGATTAATATGATGGCACTCATCTGCACTAGTTCTAGAATGAGAATTGCTTTTGTAATAATGGTAAAAAACCAATGCTGCTTCTCACAGTTATGTTAACCATTCTGTCATAAAACAATTATTAGTAATGTTACCAAATTAAATACTATCATTTTCATTGATAAGTAATTACCCAACCTTTGCTACCACTGTTATTCAGTTGCCTGATTATCAAGAGAGGGAGTAATAATATATTTATCACATCCTAGAGCTACATTGCCAGCTGGTATTATTAATTCTAATACATAAAAACCGCTGGAGGAAACCCTTGAGACAAGAAAATATTTTTTTGATGGCTATGTTTCTGATGGCTAGCTACTCGTTTTAAGCAACTAATGCTTAACTAGTGCATATGAGGTGAAAAATTTTATTATTCCAGAAAAACCTTGCTAAATGGAGAAGAGCAGTGAAAAATTTTACCAAAATCTTTTACATATGGTTCTTGAGATTTTAACATTAATTTTAAAGGTCTCAACTGATGAAGTCATGTATGGTTCTTACAAATTTGCATTTCTTTCAAATCCGAGCTGCCAATCTATATCCTTTGGATAAATTTGAGCCAAACCAGCATGATGATCTATCTACCTCAAGATACATCAGTAACCCAAATTTGGCTTAAATAGATCCAAAGGTTATGGATTGGTAGCAGGTTTAAATAAAATGCAAATTTGTCAGAACCATATGTGACTTCATCAGTTGAGAACCTAAAATTTTAATATCTCAAGAATCATAAAAGATTTTGACAAAAAATTTCACCGCTATTCCTTATTTAGCAAATTCCTATCCAATAACATTTTTGCTTCATATGCACTTAAATAAATCTTGTGACAACATTTGTTGTAATTGGTAACAAAACTATTTTGGTATCGTGGCTCACTATTAAAATGCTTTCTTTTATTCTGATGCACTAGTATTTTGTCATATTGTTGTTTTAAAATTGTGAATTTTTTACTGGCTGATAGGTGCAATCCTATATTATGGTATAAGCACTAATAACACGCTGTTCTGGAAGTCATTGAAACATCATGTTAGGAGAATTTAGCTACATCATAAATGAACTCAAATAGAAAAATAATAATTGAGCAGCAACTTTGAGCAGTAAGATATATATATGTTTCTCTAATCTAGCTGTCAGTATAATCTTGTAATGTTGCAGTCTCATTACAGCAGTTAGTTTATGTGGTTCATTTATCGCTGCAGGAACATGTATACAGAGCCTTAAGTCAGCTCGAAGATATGCTGGGTATCCTTTTGCCAATGGTAGGTAAATCTACACTTTGAGTTCGAGAATACTATGTGGTACACATGGTTTTGCTGTGTGACACACGATATTTTGCCAGAACTGAATAATTATGTTTGACCTTGCATGGCAATAAATTGTTGTGAATCAAAATATTGTCAGTAAATCTTCACTTAGGTTCAACCTAAATTGTTTTTCAATTTTTTTTCTTAAGTCTCCAGTTTTTTAGAAAGTAAAAATTAAGATCTTGGTAAGTAAGTTTTTAGGTCTTTCATAGTTGGCAGGCCTGTGGTTCTTGGGAGGAGGTATAGTTTGCATTATAGATCATGACTTAAAATTAATTTCTAGCTTATAAGCAGTTTGAGTAGATTATTACTAAGTGTTAGTAACATTAAGGTTTTTGTTATAGGCAGGCCTGTGGTTCTTGGGAGGAGGGATAGTTTGCATTATAGATCATAACTTAAAATTAATTTCTAGCTTATAAGCAGTTTGAATAGATTATTACTAAGTGTTAGTAACATTAAGGTTTTTGTTATAAACTTGACTATTTTTTTCTTATATGTGCTTTTTGTTCCCTGAAACAGATGGTAGGGCCTATGGTAAGGAGAGGCGAGAAGAGAACCTCAATAATGCTGAATCAGATTACAGACACGAACCATCGAGTGAGGACAGAAATCTCATCAAATCATTGCCAGTAGAATCTTCAGAAGAAGAAAATTCGGAAACAAGAAATTATAATTCAAATCACCTTCCTCCCATACTTCCTCCATTCTGGGACAAGGCTCCCTCAGAACGAGAATATGGCCATGGCCTACCACCAGAATCTCTTGAAAACTGGGACAGAATAAATAATAGGCATTTCAATGATGATAAGTCAAAGTTACATATACGAGAATCCATTTCCAATAGAGGTCAAAGTAGTTTAGATAGTAAGGACTATGACAGTGATGAAAAAGAGAATCATCTAATGGAACATGAGTCAGAAGCAGCATCAAATGCTGCTTCTCACAACACAATTCTTGTCAAGGGGGAATTACACCAAGTGAAAAAAGGCCTTGAGCAAGATCAGAAAACCACAGAGAATTTTGAAAAAGTAAAAGACTTTTTCAGATCACAGGAACAGAGTTCAATTGTTGAAGTTCCAAATTCTGTTAAGAGAGAAGAAGACAGCAAGTTGTTCAAAAACAGTTTTGTTCCAATTCTTACTGATTATGATGTGGATGATGTGTCAAAGGAAGAAGGTAAGAAAAATGGTAAATAAGAGAAGTGATTAGTGTGAGCCAGAACCATTGGTAATTGATATGAGATCTGTTTGCAGTAAAATGTTAGAGAGCTTCAGATTTGACAACCCACACAAATACTTACTATTTTCTCATCATACTGAACACGCTGGAACTGTGAAAAAATACCACCATCTCATTGTGTTGCCAAAATGTTGTTGTCCACCAACGTAGTTTTTTTTTTGCAAATCTTGTTGTAAACAGGACAACATCGTCAACTGTCAAATTTTGAATTTTTTTTCTTCTTTAGTTGAGAAGGAAGAAAAACCAGTTATCAAGCTTTCCTTGGACAAAAAGTGAGTATTGAATATTTCTTGTGCTGACCTTTAGGAGAATTATTTTTGATGCTGCAAATCTGATTTTTGTAATTTTTAATAATGATAGTATTGATAATAATTATAGCTGTAGTATATGTTTTTGTTGTACATTTTTATTTTGTCTCTTCAAGTTAACCAATAAGCTTAATATTTTGATAATAATATAATTTATTCAAATCCAAATAATGGATAATTATTTAACTGTATAAAATATATGAAATGAGATAAAGGATATACTAGCTAAATCTAAGGGTATATTTAGGTACACCAGACATTTATGAAACTATTTTTACCTTGCTAAAATATGAAACAAAAGTTAAGTTTTATATCAATTATTAAAAACAAAAAAAAATAAAGTTAGAAGATATTGTTTTCAATTTGAGATGCTTCTTAATAGTTGACCCAAAGCTAGCATCATGATTTGTCAATGGCAAGCCTAGTATATAACTGTATAAAAAGTTTACCAAAATAATTAAATGATGACAATACAAAAAAAAAATAAATAAAAAAAGATAAATGAAAATAAACAAAATTTTTGTTATAAACTTCTAAGTTGAAATATGATGATGCTAAAATAATGTAGTATTTTATAAGTAACATTGGTTGCCTCCAACATTAAAATGTATAAATACTGAGCAACAAACCTTATTGTTTATTAATTATTCTAGAAAAGTAGCAAATATTCTGACATTCAGCTTGGCAGAGTGTCCGAATGATTGAAAGTGAATAAACTTGTCAAAACATTTTATAGTAACTGTTTCTCAGATAAGAATGATAATGTATTGAATATGTGGCTTGAATCATCAGATTAATTTTATCTTGTATAAAATCAATTATTTTTTATAGTGTATCCCCAGACGACGCGCACAAACTTACCAGGTCCCTAGAGAGTGCTTTATGGATAAACCCTCCCTCGCCTATGTTTACTGTGTTAAAGTAAGAAAGGAAATTGAATAGATTAGTTAGGTAACAGTCTACAACTAAAAATGAAATTCCCTAACCATTTCAGCCCTAGCCAATTTATTTTGAAATATCTTACTTTTCATTATATATCTCCAGCATAATACTGACAACATTTGGTATTGAAAAAAGGAGAATTGGTCAAATGTAACTGAAGATGAAAAACAAAATTCTCCTTAAACTCCTTACATAAAAAGTATTGATTCAGGTTGGGAGAATTTAGCAACACATCAGTTGGCAATTTGGGACTGAAAGGTTGATAATGAAATTATAAACTGTAAGAATTAAATAAATAAATAAATGTAGAATTAAAAACTAACAAATTTAAAAGTAATTAAGCTGCTTGAAAGTTAAACAATATAGGCCACAGTTTTTTAATTTTTAGTTTTATTGATCCCATCAACCAATATTAATTTTTGTCATTTTGAACAAAAAATGAAATCCTTGTATGGATTTCTGTTTCTCTGTATTTTTAAACACTGATCCAATTCAATCATTGTTTTCGTTGGTTCTATCAAATAGTATAGTTAGAAGTTTCCAAAAGAAGTGTTCAAAGTGCTGTGGGAAATAGTTACTTGTTTTTTTATTCTGTTTTATAGAGATAAATTGTGTAGAGTTTTCAGACGATGGCTTTCACAAAAATAAAAAATGGTTTTCTAATCTCTTGTACACCTCAACATAATACCTTATCTGAAATATCAGCTGAGTTTTTTTATTTTTTTATTTTTGAAAAGTTCTTAAAACTAGAAATTTAAAAAAATGTGGCCTTACTTGATTTTAAATTTATCTTCAACTGACATGATTTCTTGGTAATTTACCATGGCTTTGGCTTGAAAAACTTAATATCTTACCTTAACTTTAACACTGAGCTAAATTTAAAATTTTATAAACTAAATGACAAGGTATATAAATAAAATTTAAAATGATATGAATTGGCCGAAAATTAAGTTAATTTTTTTTTATTTAAATGTTAAGTAGACATTTGTTTTGAGCTCTCATATCTTGTTCAAGATATTGTAGTTATTTTCGTAAAACATTCTAAGTGTAGGTACGGTAATTTGTAAACTATGTGTGTTTCCTGGTTTAATTTATTAGTTAAAAAAAAATTTAAATTGACTTTATTTGTTATTCACTGTTTTCTTAAGTCTTTGTATTGTTGTCTCCCCTTTTTTGAGTTTAACATCCAAAAATGTTCAGTGTGTCAAGTGAAGTACTCTTGTTTTGAACATGAATATTGCTAGATAAAATCTGTATTTTTTTGTTCAGATCACATCTCATTGTATAAAAAGATATCTTTAAAATTAATGTATTTCAACAATTTTAAATTTCACAGGTCCGGCAACTCAGCTGTGCACCTGAAACTGTCAAAGAATGATTACAGTCCAGAGAAGCCGCACCAGGTTGCACGGAGAATCAATCAAGGTGATATCTCAGTTATTGTCAGTTAATTGCTTAAAGTCTGAATGTATAATTTATGCAATTAAACTAGACAATTTGAATAGCTCTAGATACAGATATTTTCTTTTGCTCTGTTAACCAAACAACTGACAGAAATACAAGCTTGGTATGTACCGAGGTTACTTTTGATTTATCAGGTTTGCCCTGTGTTTTTTAGTTCTATAAAGTTTTGTGAATGAATACTGCCAGTTCTTTTTGAATAACATTTCATTTACTGAACAAATAACCAAGGCAAATACTGTAAATGTAGTTGCATGTTTAAATTTTGTTTTGGTAATTTCTCCATTATATATAGTAGAATTGTGAAGTTGTCTGAATGCTGCCAAAAATCCCAAAGAAGTTGAAGCTGTTAGGTGTTCAAGTGGCTGGCAACATGATTTTCAGTGTATAAAATAATGTTTGTAGCACTTTACCTTTTAAACAGTTGGCTCAATAAAGTCATTGATTGTACTAGTATATTACCTTTTGTCAAAGTCAATATTGGAGCTCGAGGTTACAGACTGAAGTATTTGGATTGGCAAGCATGATCATAATACTTTTCTTAGACTGCTTAATAAAACTAAAATGGGGACCAACTCATAAAAAAACATTTTGAAGATCACTCTTGTGTAAATTTTATTATCTTCAGCAAGCAAAGGGTAAAAAAAGCTTATTGAAATTTTACTTGAACTTTGGGAATTATTTTTTTCTCTGTAGATGGTAGTGTAAAAGATCATGTTGCGAGAAACAGTGGAATGCACATATTGAAGGCATCAACGGTGAATGAAGAACCAGTGAGTAATGTCCTTGTTGCTCAATAAACAGAATATTAAATAAATTTACTTGTATTTCAGTTGAATTTTTTTTTATCATGCATATTTTAGCAATTGGACTATGAGGTGAAGTTTTCTATGAATCAACAGTCAATGATATGCGAAGCAACAATTTATAAAAACAACAATGAGGTTCTGCAGTCTATTAGTAGTTGTTTTAGTAAAAGCCAACTAGTTTACCACCTTCAAATTTGAACCAACAAGAACAAGTGTTTAAAAAACCTGACATTTTTTGTTTTGTTTTGTTTGGAAATACAGGCGTTTTGCCACTTTCTGTCTATCGCCCAATAGACAGTAAGTAGGTTAGAAAAGGGGAGTCAGGATGGCCGAGCGATTAGCACTCATGCCTCCCACCACTGTGGACCCAGGATCAAGTCCTGGTTTCTGCATGTGGGCTGAGATCTGTCTATCTCAATCTGATTCCGAGGGTTTTTCTCTGGGCTCTCCGGTTTTCCTCCCTTAACAAAATCGACACCCAGCTAATTCTATCTGGCCGTGGAGCTGTGCTCCAAGGTCATGGGCCGTATAGTGACAGCAATATGTGCCTTAACATGCTTTCGGTCCAACCTTGTTGAGCTGCTTCGTTCATAATTCAGTCCACGACTGCAAGTAAAGGTGATTAGCTCTCTAGATATATATATATATATATATATATATACATAATTTAGCCAATCAAATTTTGCAGGATTCATGATAGTATGTTAGTTGTTCTCTACTAATAGTAAATATGATATGAAAATACTGTCAGTAGTTTGTTTTGTTGAGAAACTAGGTTGAATCTTTGTTTGTCTTAGCTTTTGGGGCACATTTTCATTACACTCCACTTTCTGAAATAAGGACCTGTTAGTTAATTATCACTGGATCAGGGGGGGGGTTATTGAAGAATGTGATGGACTTAGCAAGATAAAACACTTTCAGTTCTCAGTCAAGTTGGCTGGCAAAACTTCAATATTTTGGTGTCACAATGCTTTCAAATTGAATCATACCTCTAGATTCCTCGGTAACTCCTGCACTGCCACTCCCTTCAAAAATTTTTGGATCCACTTGTGGCTAGTATAAACTAAAATAATAAGAAACTAAATTATTACTCAACCATGCCTATCCATAAAAATAATATTGAAGCTTTGGTAATTATTAACCTATAATGCTTTTAAATAACTTTATAATCTGCTTAACGATAAAAATCTAGTTAAACATAACCATTTGTATAGATATCATAACACTTGATAAAACCCTGTGGCTGGTTATTCAAACAATGTACAGAGACTGCACTCTAAAAAATAAGATCCTAAACCCGTTTCAAACTGCCAGTTTTTACCAACTCATTAAACATGACGAATTCATAACCAAGTTTAAACTATAATGTATCCATACAAAGCTAGAAACTAAAACAAATACAAATGCCATGGAATCTTTTTTTAGGTACCAGTTGTTCAATTACTGTTTGTAAAACAAGTGGTTTTAAGAGTGTTGATTTGTTTCAACCATTTCAACTTACAAATTCCATATTCCTATATATCACAGGTAGCCCAAACTAGAGCTATCCTGTCAACATTGAGTGACATTTTAAAATGTACATTTATGCAAGGTTCTCATTAGAAATTTCAATAGGCGGCCGAAATGTATCAACAGGCGGCTACATTTTTGGTCTGAGTGACCTTTGTGATACCAATTTTTTTAAGTCAAAGAGAAATTTTACAGCCACTACAGGCAGCTACCTTTGTCGAACAGCCGGCGGAATTCCGCCAGTTGCCGGCTTCTACTGAGAACCCTGTTTATGTAAATTATACATTTTAAAATGTATAGTTTATAAATGATGATGAAAAACTTGTGACCATCCATCAAGACCTGCAGAACTTTAGATCTGAAACTGCCAGCACTGCAAACTTTGACATTGTTTTAACAACCAGCCTTCACTTTTCTTTCTACTAGAAGCTTCCTAATTAAATTTTTCTTTTTCTGTCTCATTCTTTTCCTGCATCAATTACACTAGGAGGCTGGAGCTTACATGGATTTGTCAGACAAAAGAGA
Organism: Hydrozoanthus tunicans; assembly: GCA_026413305.1. Taxonomy (NCBI): domain Eukaryota; kingdom Metazoa; phylum Cnidaria; class Anthozoa; order Zoantharia; family Hydrozoanthidae; genus Hydrozoanthus; species Hydrozoanthus tunicans. The sequence continues at coordinate 1,786 of JAOBAT010022569.1, read as the reverse complement.
GCGCGTTGGGAATGTTAGTGTCATGCATTTAATTAATGTGTTATTTATTGAACAGTATAAAGTTATAGCAACTAGTAGAAAACATTATTTTTTATTAACTTAAAATCGTCTTAGAACATCAGTATTCACAAACAAGTACAAACTTGTAGTAGTGTTAAAGCAATCAGTGACCATGCAGGAACTAAAACTGTTTGATATGCTGTCCAGTCACAGCTTAAATAGTATATTAATAACCTACAAAATAATACACGTCTAATAATTTCTCTAATGAGTTACATGCAATCATAAAATTAGTTGTGAAAAAGACAAATTATGAAAAGAGGTTAAGATCATTTGTTAGGGTAGTGTGTATATGATGTGGCTTTTCACATGTAGACAAAATAAGACCAATTAAAAAACTTTCAACCCTTTTAGCGATTGTCTGTTTCTCCTCTCTTTTTGTAACTCATACGTAATAAGATATTTTTTGGTAAACTAAGAAAACCACGTCATATGAAAAGCAAATTAATTTTCTCAAAATCAGCTTTTATGAAAAGTATGGGTTGTAGTTGGGAAAACTTTGCAACACATTTTTATATTTTCAGAGCCTAAAGGGTTAATAACATTATTTTATTTATCGGTTTTGAATGGAGTTAAAAGTGGTAACTGTGTTATTTTTAGATTATGCCATGTGTTTTGTGGCTTTAGCTTTCAAATGGTAGTATTATAATTAACAAAGAATGATCAAGATTTCTAAAAGTCTCTAGATAACAAAATTCAATTTTGTATTCCTTTAAAATATATTCTGCTGTTTGCATAATTATGTTTATTTTATAAACATTTTCTGTATCATGATAAACATGTCACATAGATTTTGTCAAAATTAGATTTAAAATTCTTCAAGGTGCATCAATGACGAGTGGTGTGAAGTTTATTTATTTTTGTTGAAAACAAAACAATCTAGAGGTTTATTAATCTATGAGAGTATGAGTTCTTGGGATTTGAAAAATAATTTATCATAGATATTAGTATGGTCATTACTTCTTTATGAATCACCACACACATGAGATCACCTGTGTTCCAACAATTATTCCTGCTTTCAGCAATTTGCATCATATTAATATTTAATGATTCTTGATTCTTGATTTTTCATTCATGATATTGAGCTGAAAGCAGTTTGGTGAACGTAAGTTTTACTTTCAAGATCCTCATTCAGTTCCTTTATTTTATTTTTTCGTTCTACGAATTTTTGTTGGGGAAGAAATCAAACTTTCTCTTTCATGAATTTTTTCTATATAGATTTTGTGTTTTGCTTCAGTTTAAGTAAATTTGTCTATTTAGAGTTTAATTCCTGTTCTGCTCTTGAATCAATTGACTAAATTTAGCTAAACATACTTTCGGTCTACTGCATTACCTTCAATTTACATGGTAGTTTTTTTCCATTTCTCATTGAACTCTTAATTTTTGCCTCTGTTTCTGATTGAGATCTTTCAATTGTCTACATATGTACATTGTTTGCTTCTGTGACCTTTGTCATCGGTCAAAATTGAAGATTACTTGAAATATTGGACTGACCAAAAGGAATGAAAATGATAAGGGTCTGAAATTTGCTGAATCATGATCATTGATTCCAATTTCTCAGCTCTGGTTCTATATTTTTTTCATTTTGGCTTTAAAAAAAACAATTTAAAAATTGTTTTATTTATCTTTTGTATAGATTTTGCCATCCATTTAACCCTTTCACTCCTAAGGGTGCCAAATGATGAGTTTGTAAATTCTCATAAAAAATGTCTATTATAATTCAGTA
>JAOBAT010022458.1:0-31709 GCA_026413305.1 Hydrozoanthus tunicans | reverse complement strand
TTTTATTGTGCTGTCATTTAATTTATATTCTTCATTATCAATTTTTGTCCCCCCCCCTTATTTTCCTTTTAAAGTGCTGTCATTTAATTGATATTCTTCAATATCAAATTTTGTCCCCCCCCCTTATATGCCTTTTAAAGCCTGCTAAGACATCGTGTTGTTTTAATATTTTAATGATTTTATAAGACATCATATTGTAAGATTTTATAATTAATCTTAATTAATATACTTTTCTTTTTTTTTTAATACCAATAAGTTTTCTATATTTAAACGCATTGAGGCCCTGCAAATTGCATATTAAAAATGTTTATTGTGATTGTTACTTGTCAACAGCAGTAACATTATGTTTTTGGTTTATATTATTTTAGTAATGTATGGTTTGATGTTTTTTTCTAGAGAAAAGCCTGCTAGTCCAAAGTTTGTCGTGACTCTTGATGGAGTTGACAGTGATTTGGAGGAGAAGTATGACAAAGAACAGAAGAAAAGACAGCGGAAGAAACACAGGAAGGAAAAACACGATTTTGATGAGTTCATTGAAGTGGACACATCTGATATTGCAAGACAAGCCCCACCCCTTCCTATACCTCCCCCGGTCCTGTTACCTGGCATGGTTCCCCCCCTGGTCTTACCTTCTGTCTTACCTCAAGTACAACCTCCAACTTTGGTACCAGAACCCGTCGGTGCTCCAGCTGTCGATCCACTGGCATTCAAGTTAAACACAGCTAGTGATGGTAAGTTTAATCTAAGTCTCTAAAATACTAGCCAAGTTGTTATTTGTTAGTTATCTTGGGTGCTGCAAAAGAGGTTAAGAGCTCTTCAAAAATCATTGTATGTGTTTGAGAAGTTTTAAGATTCAAGATTGTTTTATTAATGCATCTTATTACATACAATAAAGATAATAAAATAAATTTACATGTTTTTGGGCATTGACTAATTGTAAAAGTTGAAAACTGAACTACACATTTTAATTTACAATTTTAAGTCAGAAAAGAGTCTTGAAAAAAATTATTACATGAACAGGAATAGTACAAATGACAAAAAAAGAGTTGGAATAACAGGCTAATAAGCAACAAGTAACAAAAAAAGAAAAAGAAAAAAAACTGTAGGCAACAGATTCACAATAAAGATATTGATTAAAGGCTTGGTTAAATTACTGCAATTTATAGCTACTAATGAAGGTATGAAATAATATGCTTTTAAAGATTTCCATTTTTTCTTTTTTAAAATTTTCATCAAGTATGTTCCACATTGCTGCATCAGAAAATCTTTTGTTGAACTTACCATAATTTGTCTTAACAAGCGGAAGAGAGTAATTATTGTCTTTATGAGAAAATCTTGTACTGTATTTATGTTTAGTTCTTGTAGGAGTGAAATACATTTTAAATACTTTGGAAGTTTATCATGGTGATAATCATGCATCAGTGTGGGTGGTAAATTGATAGTTATTAATTTTGTTTCTCACTCTGAAGATGACTTTGAAGTCAAAATAGAAGTGATTTTTCATTCACCTCTTGTTTGTTGTTTTTAGTGAATCTCGTTAACTTGAAGTTCCTTAGTTTAACTTTCATAACAATGTATTTCTTCAAACTGTCGGATGGTAATGGATTTATCCTTAAGAGCTTGACAATAGTTTCAATTTTTTCAATGGGGATTTCAAAAAAAGACATCAGGCACTGCTTGAAATGTTTACTAAACATTCCAGTTTTCCAAGGTTTGTTTTCACTAATCAATTTACTTTTTCTGCCAGAGGGCCCCTAGCCCTCTTTCCGACCCCCCCCCCAGGGGGGGGAAGTACTTCGGGGTCAAAAGGGTAGGGATGATCGTCAGAAAAGTTTCCAAAATACCCTAAAAAATACCAAGGGATAAAGACTTTCCACCCTAAAAAATACCTCTCGGTTGTAAAATTACCCTAAAAAACACCAAATGAAATCTGAAAATTTTCCCTGGGTAGCTAGTGGGTCGGCGTTAAGCCCCCATTTGTTGCACCCAGCGTAATATGCAGTACAAAAGGCGCGTGCGTAATAGGACGTTCGCCAAAGGACTTTTGTCTTAACACGGGACTGCAAGCAGTCTAATAGCTTCACGTTTTCTAACCCTAAAAAATGCCCTGGGTTCTTGGTTTAACACAGGATTTCTTTTAACAACCTCTAAAAATACGACGGTCATACTTTCCATCCAAATATAGGGAGTATCCCCCCCCCCGGTTCCAACTCTTACTCTATTCCAATGCACTTTACCAATCTGTGAATACTTCTAGTCTGTAAGTTAGTGCTGATCAAGTTCTTTTAGCTTGTTGGCGCAAGTTTTTACCTGCTTCATGATGTGTATACAGAGGAAGGCATGGATGAATCTGTTGACGACAGAGCTAAAGAAAAGTGCAAGTTTTGGCCAGACTGCAGAAACGGAGATGCTTGTCCTTTCTACCACCCAACTGTTCCTTGCAGGTTAGATTTTTGTATATATGTAATTATTTTAATCATTTATAACATAGAATATTTCATTTACTTTAAATGTCAGTGAGGCCTCATTAATACATGTTGATTAATTGTCATTAATGTTATCTCATATGCGCCAACCGTCCAAGATGCTATCAGAAAGCAACATAAAGTAATGTCATTTTTGTAAAGAAGGCCAAGTGTGCATCTAGTTGGGAAAATTTACTGACACATATTAGCATGCGCTGATTAACTCTATTTGTTTTTTTCTTTACAGGAGCTTTCCAAACTGTCGATTTGGGGAAAACTGTTTGTTCATACATCCTTCTTGTAAATTTGATGGAAGGTGAGAATTGAAGGTGCCTGCCCCTGTAATCAGAACGAAATGTCCTGTAGCAAAATGTTTTGCACAGTCACCGCAGCCTGGTTAGCCCAGTTGGTAAGACTGCCAGTCTGGGTAGTGGAGTCCCGGATTCGATTCCTGGTGCCAGAACTTCGCTTAGGGTTTTAAAATGTCCGAGGAGAAGGTGCAGCCTTTGCCCTAAAACCCGCTAACAGTTTGTTGTCTTGTCTTCTCGGATAAGGACGTTAAACCTATCGTTAAGCTTTCAGAGTCCTACGAATTGGTAACAAAAACTTGTTGGATTTCCGATTAAGTCTTGAAGACTATATATGCTAAACTTTTCTAAAAACAAAACAAAACAAAATAAAATAGAATAAAACAGTGAATTACTTGAATTTTGTTTTGTTTTCGATTAAGTCTTGAAGACTATACATGCTAAACTTTTCTAAAAAGCAAAAACCTTTAACGGCTGCCCTTTGAGTATCGTAATTAATGCTCTAAAGAGCTCCCCCCACCCCCCGTTTTTTTCTTTATTAAATTGTTTCAAGTGTTATTCCACATGCATTGCCTTAAAATTCGGCATTTTCGAGTAAAATAATTTCTTGAATTTGAACGGTTGTATCTGTTTCAGTTTATGAATAGTCTTTAACGCCAGTGCAGCAAAAGTTACAAATCGCTGTGAAAGTTGTTTGATATTTTAGACTTAATGTTGTGTTTCACTTTTTGGTTATATCAATAGTTTAACCCTCCCCCTTCTGTCTTGAAGTCTAATAGTTAGTAAGCCCCCAAGGGCATAGCATTTAAGGTATGTTCATTCAAGTAATTCACTGTTTTATTTTGTTTTGTTTTGTTTTGTAACATGCGGGAGGACCGGCAATAGGACTCGAGTCTGCCACCCTGGACCTACCGACGCGATGGTCAAACTGTTTGCAGATCTTGAAGCAAAGGCAGCACCTTCTCCTCTATTATTTTAAGACCTTAAACGAAAGTCCGGCACCGGGAATCGAACCAGGGCCTCCCGCAAGACAGACTGACGCCTTACCAACTAGGCTAACCAGGCGGCGGTTTTCACTCATAGTAGGAAAAGCTTTCAAATACTTCATGGCTACTTTTTAACAGGAACCACTTATAATCTACCTAGAATTTTTAGTACCAAGAATTCGGACTTGCCTTCTTTTTTTTCATTATTTAGTGTTTTGACTGAAGCCTAAAGTACTGTAAGTAAGGTTTTCTTTTCTGATTGCAGATGTGCTAACCCCTCCTGTCCGTACTCTCACAAGTCAAAAGTGCAGACTGCTGCTCCTTCAGTGATGGCTGTGCCAGGTTTGTAAGAGTTACAAGACGCACGTGAACTGTTACGTCCGATGTTGTTGGTTGTTTTGGAGGGGACACTTTTAGCGGGAAAAATTCAAAGTTCTACACGCCATATCTTGGCGTACTTTCATCGTATGTTTCTCGAACTTGGCATATCAATGTTTTTTGTAGAATACTTTTTGAAAAATAAAAAGCTGATTTCGTGTCATATGCTCTTTAAAAGGGGCGATTAGAGAGATGGGGGAGGGTCTTAATGAATACAACAGAGTGCCATTGACGTGACTTTCAAGTTCTCGCATTCATCCATCTTTCTAACACGTGATAAGAATAACAACTATCGGTTTCATTATAGTTTACTTATCAAACTTTGAACATAACTGTCTTTCGTTGCATGTACATCTGATTAAATTACTTTCTTTATCCAAAGTTTATTCAAGTATTGTCGGAGATTATATCGTATGAAAATCCTTGAAATCTCTTGAAACATTCGGAAATCTTTGGAACGTTCGTTGTAAGGCATTTTTATGATTATTACAAGTTTTCGGAAATTTTTTGGAGATATTCGGAAGTGTTTGGAAACTTTCGAAAATCTTTGACAGTGGCTAGAAAATGTTTGTAAAGCATTTTGAAAACTTTCTAAAAGTTTTCAGAAATCTTCGGAAGTATATTAGCGCCCAATCAGCGCCGAGTAATTTTGCCAGTGCCTCCGTTGTTATACAATCAGTTTGAGGTAAACTTTGCCTTTTAAAAAGTGAGATTTAGCAGCGCGTATATGTGAGACGGCAAACGTCAATTTGCCGTCTGACGTTTGCCGTATTTCTGTCTTGTTTTCTTGGGTTTAGCTTCACGTTGACGCAGCTTGAAGCGAAAACTCGCGAGCGACTCGAATTAGATTAGAAACTAATGTCAAGTAAATTCAGTGCAACTAAAATCTTATTCTGAAAGTACATATTAACAAAGAAAAAAATATTTTTTACTGTTCGTGTGTCACAGTTAACAACTGTTTGATTCCCGTTGATGAAAATTGCCAAGTGGCACTATCTGAACAACTTCTTGTGTGTTTCTTCAATTTAAGCATAATATCCCTTTACCTTTTTTACGACTTAAAATCTCTTTTTATGCTTGAAAAAGATAAAATCTCACGTAGTTATCAAAGGCGAAAACCCTTACTTGGCGCACGTACAGCAAACGTGAAACGGCAGACGCGGGAAAATCTTGCTGATGTGATCACATTTCACGTTCGTGTCTCACGTATACGCGGTGCTAAATCTGCCCTATACCAGTAACAAGTGTGCTATCGTATGAAATCTCGGTTCAATGCTCGATTTTTTAAATTAATTGCGTGATCATATTTGTTTTTTTATCACCAGCACAAACATCGTTCCCGAAAGTAAGTCCGTCCTCAACCCTCCCCAAGCTGTGTAAATATCATCCAGCCTGCACCAACTCCAGCTGTCCTTTTTATCATCCGCAAGTGGCTGCCAAGGTATCCAGATAATTACACGTGATATGAATCATCATTATGTTACACAGTCTTCATAGTTGTTTTAGTTTCAGTTTCATTTTGTTATGCACTTTAGAGTCCCTATCAAGCTTTTTTTTTTTTAAATTCCAGATGAAAAGTAGAACTCTATAATAATAGAAATTTTTTTTAAATAAAATCTTTTCTTGCCGTTCCTGTTACATTTTTAAGACTTGAAGCGTGCAATTATGACGTAGCAGGAGGCATGTGACGTAGTACGAGGCATGAAGCAGAGACAATCTTTTTTATCTCAAAAAGTTCAATTCTGCTACAATAGTCACATTGTTATAACTTTAATCGATGAATTATTCCCTTAAAAATGTTCAAAATAAAAATTTTATGACATTTTTTAACAGAAATGAATATTTTTAGTCAAAAACCACATAACTCACTGCTGCTACGTCACAGGTTACCAGTCCGCGGCCTGCTCGGTAAAAATTTACATTCCGATCTTGTTTTGGTTAAGGAGCATACTTAGACGTTGAAGTTTATTTTGGTTATTCGAGATTTGAGTTCACAGATGACAACAGTTTTAATCTGAAAAGTAAAAAATTAAGCTTGATCGGGACTTTATTTTGAATGTTTTATTTTGTTTTATTTTAGTTTTTCACTGTTCTTTGATATAAATATATTGTTGCCGGTTTTCATCTGAAGTCCTAGCCGCCGTGTTGGTGCCGTTGAACAAAAGAGTTTTAATTTTTTTTCTTTTGTGCAGGACATAAATATGACCGCTTCGTCTTTTGTCATTTGCATCTCAAGGGAGTGCGTGAAAACCAATATATATCATTTTTGAATTAAAATTTGAAATTTTAAATTATAATAAAAATTTTTTTAATTTATTTTTTTGCACCCGATAATAACCCCCGTCGTATTTGTTATTATAATCATTTGTCATTTTATCTACTTTTGCCATATACAATTGTTGTAGCTGAGTCGAGCAGGCACTGTTAATATCATTAACATAATCTACACTTTTGTTGTTTTACTGTGGTTGGAGTTAACACTCTTTTCATTTTCCTCTGTACCACAATCTCTGTCTTTCTGTTGTCTCCTGTGTTTCTTCTTCTGTGGTTCTTCTGTACAAGCGCTAGCTTTCGGCGGTCCTGGTGAATTCACCTGAAGAGGGCAGGACTGAAAAAATCTTTTAAAGAACCACAGAAGAAGAAATACAGGAGACAACAGAAAGACAGAGATTGTGGTACAGAGGAAAATGAAAACAGTGCTCGAAGTAAAAAGCGAGTTCACAACTAAGGACGAACAAACTTACTGAATGGAATTCTAACTCCCAGGGTTTTGTTCCTTGCTTCAGGCCTGTCGCTACGGCAGTAGTTGCAATCGGACAGATTGTATGTTCACTCATCCGCCCGCCAAACCTGCGTCCGGATCTGCCTTGAAGTGGGTTTCGCCGTCACTCATACACATCAGGTATTGGAATCGTTACTATTACGATTTCTACACAAATGATAAGTCTTCAAACTTTGAGGAGAAAACAACACCGAAACTCAAATGCTCAAACTTGATGTACTGGGGTGTCGTGAGCTCGATTCCGTTCTTGACTGGTTGAATAATTAAATTCTTATAATATTTGGAGTTTTCGTAATTTTAGTGAAGGGAATCTTGACAACTTTATTTATTGAATTCTCGTCATATTTGGAGTTTTCGTAACTTTAGTTAAGGGGTTCTGACTGGTTGGATAATTAAAATGTCGTAATATTTGGAGTTTTCGTAATTTTTGTGAAGAGGTTTTTGGTAACTTGATTTATTAAATTCTCGTAATATTTGGAGTTTTCGTAATTTTAGTGAAGGGAATCTTGACAACTTTATTTATTAAATTCTTGTTATATTTGGAGTTTTTGTAATTTTAGTTAAGGGGTTCTGACTGGTTGAATAATTAAAAAGTCGTAATATTTGGAGTTTTCCTAATTTTTGTGAAGGGGATCTCGGTAACTTGAATTATTAATTTCTAGTAATATTAGGAGTTTTCGTAATTTTAGTTAAGGGGTTCATGACTGGTTGAATTATCAAATATTTGGAGTTTTCGTAATTTTTGTAAGGGGTGCTTTACTGGTTGAATTTTTAATTTCTCGTAGAATTTGTTAAAACTTGTTTTTTTAGTAATTTTCGTTTATGTAGTCATTTCTGACCATAAGTATCAGTTCCCGCTCGGGGCAGCTTTTTTTTCTTTCTCGGTTTCTTTTGCGCTTCCCTTTTGTTCTTGACAGCATGTAAAAGTTTGACCTCCCTGAATATTATCACTGTTTTAATCATTTTTTTCTATTATTACTATTATTTTGTTGTTATGATTATTGTTATTTTTTGAATTCTTACTACTTAGACGTCTCATCTAAAACAGATGAACGTTATTATTATTATTATTATTATTATTATTATTACTACTTTTTTTTTTATTTGCCTTATTCCTATTGTTTTTCAGCGAGAGGAACTTCGCTGTACCTGAGGAGAACGTTGTATCATTACCAGTAAAATAATTTATACCACGGAATATAATATTTTTTTTATTAAGTATAGACTTGACAACTCGTTTCTTTGACTTTGTATCCATTTTAATTGAATATAAAAGAAGTGGACGACCTCGCCAAATTTAAGCATGAAGTTTTTGTTCTTGTCCGTATTAAGGATTTTATTTTTCAAAGTAAGGACCTTGAATGGTGTTTCTTCAATCTTAATTGTATCTTTGTGTAGTGAGAAAGTACATATGAAACCTCCTCTAGAAATACAGGTGTAGTGTCAAATGAGGCAATTTGTTTTTTAAATTATATTTTGTACATACTTGAGTTTTCGGCCTTTTGTTTGGCATTCGCTCGAACTTAGTTTGTTAACCGAAGTACATCACTTAAAGGAATTCAGGTTACTTGGAAGAGAAAACCCAAGACTGCGCGAGAGCTCATGGGCGAAAATTCACTGTCAACAGAAAGCCGACACACGGCGGCTGCCATTGAGACACCACACAGCTGTATTCAGGGCTTGTTAAGCCTTCTTGAATTTGTTGTATTTTGCAAATTGGTTATAATTGTTTTCGTCACACACTGCAAAAGGTTGTAACTTTATTTTTTACCGCCGTACAAAATACGGCTTTGTAGTTTTATATTGCGTGTATTTGTATTTTTATCGGTTGTTTTTCATTCGGTGTTAATGGCTTATACGCCATAATGCGTGCATGATAAATCCCAATTACTGGTCTCCCCACTTATGTAACTTGTGACGAGGTTTTGAGCTTATTTCGTCGAGGTGTAGTGGTTTCACTCGCCACTAAATATGTACACTTCGTCTTAATCAGCTCAAACTTCGTTGGCTCGTACACGAGAACCGGGAGACAACACAGAGGGTTTTTTTATTTATTGAATTTTATTGTGATTTAAAGACTTCAGAGACCCCATTCATTGTATAGTAAATCTATGAATTTCGCGCTTGGGCTACCTGTGGTATGAGAAGCAGTGATGCAGAGGCCCGGATGATTGAGTGACCTTCCTTTCATATTATGGGTTATCGAGTTGCATGCACCACTGCAAGTATCACCTGGTGTTCTTGTGCCAGATGTGTGCATTAAACGGACCAGTTGTATATTGGCATACGCCACGTGTGAGGAAACAGGAAGCATATACAACAAAAACTTTGACTAATGAGAAATGTTCTTTAGAAACATTCAAAAAAGAACACAAGTTTAGACCACACATTATCTGTTGTTTAAGCTAACCTTTTTGTCACGAATAGCTTTTTGGGGCATTTTGAGTCGGTGTTGTTATTATGACCTCGGGATAGTACAATTATCCCAACTTCTTCACGGCTTTTGTGAACGACGCGGTTACTTAGGAGTCCGTTCGGAGAATTCTCTCCGACCATTAGTAGAATGACTTCATGTCTTTACAAAACAGGAAGCCTGGCTCTACCCCCATGACGTTAAATCACGTAGACTGATTTTATTCTTGGAAAATAAGTTAAACTTGACCGCAGAAAATCAGGAAGCACGGTTCTAACCGCATAACGTTATCATCACGTAGGCTGATTTTATTCTTGATGACCGCAGAAAAACAGGAGTTTTTTCACTTGCCCTCAACTTCACTAAGAAGACAACAAACACAACAACGACTTAAGTCAAACAAGAGAAGTGACGAGATTTTGGATCCTCGGTTCTGTCCCACTCCCGCGCCAGTCTTAGCAAGCCCTCATCGACTCTCATTTTGAGGACCTGAAGAGAGTTTTGGCTCCATTCGTTTACTCGCAAAAGTAGAGCGAGAGAGGTTAGTGGTCTTCTGTCGCAATTTTAGAAACGTTGAATTTTGCGCTGTGCCAGTGAGCCCTCGGTTCTCTTTCCTCTAACGATTTTGAAAAATGTGCCTGCTGTTGATGAGAGCTGATGATGATGAAAGTTGAAGGTTGATGGTGAGAGTTTGGGCTTGTGTGATTGGTTCGCGTGAGACGAGACGCGCGGTCAAAAGTGTTGATACTTGGTGAGAATGAATGAGTCTCTGGTCTCGTCACCCCAGGACTGCAATTCTTGTTCTCGTCTGACGGGGATTTTGTTTACGCAAACTGACAAGAGCAGCGCGATGAAGAACGCCATCGAGTCTAAATTATTTTCGAACACTGATGTCTTTCAGCTCGCAACGTTCTCAACAGAGTACATATCTTCACATTCAATTGCCCCAATTGATAACTTCCACGTTTGATTGTAAAAAAGGGAAGGTTGATGTCATTGATACCAATCTTAAAACTACACTCGTCTGTATCTGGTCAAACTTGGTGACCAAATCTTAGCCGTATTCGCGGAATTTTTGATCACCTTAAGTAGGATTTTGGTTTGTTTTGGATCGGAAAAGGTTTCAGCCTCCGGAAAAGCGCATGGTTCTGACAAGTTTTTGATAAGGAAAACGAGATTTGGTTTAAAGTTACCATGAAGACCATCATGGCCTCTTTTCCCTTCCTGGAAACTTGCGTTGAAAAGTGGTGACTAAAGTCGTGGCAAACCTTTACCTGGTAAAACCTCGATAAATAACGGTATTGTTTCTTGCGAAAACATTACTGAAAAACGAAGCAGGGTACACTAAGATTCGACTTGTGTTGAAAAGGAATGACTTAAGTCGTCGCAAACCTTCAAGTGGTGAAACCTCAATAAATAACAGTATTGTTTCTTTTTTTCTTACATACTTGCTAAAACTTTCTGGAAAAGGAAATCTTCCCAACTTCCGGATCTTTGTAGGGTACTTATCACTAAGAGGCTTGACGTTAATTGATTTTATATAAAAACTAGTTATTGGTTTAGTTTTGATCTTATTGGCTCGGAGATCGCGTTGAACACCATCGGCAATTGTCTTTATATCTATACCAAACTCTGAAGATAGGAAAAAATTCTAACTTCTATGCTACCCTTACAACTAGAGCGTGATCAAGTCTAAGTAAAACCAACATTGCTTCCGCTGTAAATGCCGGAATGTTTGGTAAGCTGTTATTCCAAGTATTTTATTTCTTATCTCAGGCTACAGGCAAATGTTTGTAAAAAACCAACTTTGAAGTTCATTGGTTATGCAGGTAAATTAATACAGGTTATGGCTTGCCCTTAATCGGCAGACTATCAATTTTCACCAAAATACTTGCTAGATTTCCCGATGATAGGTCCTATCAGGTCTCGTGAGCTACCCACGCGCTAGTTTAGCTTCGAACTAACAAAGCATTGTTCACTCTACCATTGCTAGTAACTAAAATTCGATTTCAAAACTTGTAAGCTGTTGGCAGGTAAGTAAAACTGGAGTAATTACAAATCTAAGAAGAGGTGAGGAGGACAGGGGGCGATTGAGAAAGAAAGTGTTTTTTAGTATGGCTCGAACGACCCTCTCCTTTAACTTTTTACCTTCTGCCTTTTTTAGTTCATGGTGAGTGAAATATGAAGCCTTGCCTACAATGTTGAATTTCCTAAACGCTTTGAAATCAACTTAATATTCTAAGCGAATCGTTTTTGTTTTTATTTTAGACTTTTTGAGAGAGCAAAAACGCTCTTGCCCGACACTTTCGCGAACATCTTTTAGACTTGACAATTTTGTTGAGTATTTATTAAATATATATTGGCCTGGTAACTAGCTAGTACGTGTTGCTATGTGGCCTCAAGACTTGCACTCGGTATTAATTGACTGCTGACTGGCCATTGAGATTTTTAGAATATTCGAAATCGTTTTATTCGTAAGGATATTTCTTAAAGACAATGAAGGTGAGATGAGCGGTGTTTTATTGGCTTTTAAGTTTTTGTTAGTTGCTTATAACAGATACGAAAAATTCCCGAGCAACCTTCATTTTGATTCATTCATTGCTCTTTTTCTCAATTTTTACTCGGACTGTCGATCATAAGTGACATACTGATTAACTTAAGTTTTCAAGCCTTCGAATCCGGTGAAATCCGATTTTATCCACGGGGATGAAACGACTAAATCTGAGTAATAATAAAAATGTTTTTAAAAGCTTAATATAAAGAGCAGAGAAACTCTAAAACTCACTAACACTGCATTTGCCTTATACCGTCTTGTTTAATAGTGGTTATTTCACCAAAAAAGACTATTTGTTTCGTTATGATTTATAAACACGCTCAAAACAGTTCTAAGACAATATATATAAGTACTTGTTGAAGAGTAAATTTGTGACGTTCAATGATAATATCCTTCAAGCTTTAGCCGGTTCAAGAGTTTTAACAAAACTACTGTTCGAGTGGAGTCGTGCATTTTGTCACGTATTGGGCCACAAAGTGCCTTATTAGGGGTCGAAGAACAAAGAAAAGTATGTCTTCACTCATTCATATCATATCTCGCTCAATCTCTTGAGAGCGCTGCCTTGACCCTATAAAGTGTGTTAAACGTAGGTCACTTGTCTTTTGACCCAACGAGGTATTCGATTCCTGATTCATGAATAACTATCAAGCTCTTCAAGTTTAAAAAAGGTTTAAATTTTTAGATATATTTTCAACAAGAAAATAAAATAACACGTTACGAACAGGCTGGACAGAAACGATCATCGCTACCGAGGTTACGCATGCGCAGTCGTGCTGTGGCCAATGACTATATTGCTGTACTAGAAGTTTCTGAAAGAAAGTCGCGTGTTGCGAGCTGAAGTTACTTGTTTTATTCTGTTTAGTCTTTAGAGATAAAGTGTAGGGCTTTCAAACGATGGAGAGAAAAGTTAAAGATGATTGAACAGATAGTCCGGAGGGACCAACGCAAAAGTCACAAAAATACCCTAAAAATATCAAAGAATAAAAGTTTTCCACCCTTAAAAATACCTCACGGTTTGAAAATTATCCCTTAAAAAATTTAAACCAATTTCCCCCCCCCCCCAATAGCAAGCGAATTGGCACTTTTGTCTGATTTTTTGATCAGACGGGGTTGCACCAATTGACGGAATTCCTTCAGGTGAAAAAACCGCCATTTGAAAAATCCGAGGTATAATCAACTTTGTCTCGACGAAACCTATTGGTAGTTCTTTTAGAGTCTTTCCTTTTTTCTTGTTCCGGTTTACTGTTTTATGCTTCAAACTTCAACACTTCCAAAATGGGCAATGGTGCTGTTCGGGACTTTTTGAGGGATCAACTTTTTCTGTTTGTTGTTATTTCTTTAATTCTTTGTGGTGACTGGGCCCTTGGGCTACCGATATCCTTGTTAGTTCTAAATAGTTAGTTAGTACTACTACTTGCTAAGCAATAACACGTAATAACCACCTCTTATTTGTAATACAAATATCTTAATAACCGAGTAAACGAGGTTATTAAAATATTTATTACATGGCTTCAATTTTAGATCAGAAAAAGAGAACAAATTGTTATCTCTGCGCGCTCGCGTTAACGAGAAATATGTCCGATAACTTTCTGGTCTATTGGACCAATTTTCGGCCAATCAACGCGACAGTTTTGGTTATTTGCTTTAGAAGTTTGACTTGCAATGTACTAACGAGGGGTACCCACGGGATACATGTGCGTGCTAGGCTAATGTATAAACATGATGTTTCAACTTATTTAGAATTTTCCCAGGAGTTGTTTGTTACTGCATGAGATACAGATAGTACACTGAATAGTGTTTTCCTTGTTCCTTATTCTAAAAACAGTTGTTTATAATGGCGACACATGGGGAAACGTTTTAATTTAACGGATCAGTCATAGTGTTTAAACGGTTTGGAAAATTATTTGAACAGATACAGCCAATTAAAGCGTTTTTACTGCTTATTCAATTTTTTTTTCATTGAATTTTTGAAGCAAAGAGTTATACAAGAAATTTGATAAAGTCGTGAAAACAGTTGCGCCTTTTTGACGCGACATATGCACAACAACTCAAGTGGAACCACACAAAATCCAATAAAATTTGTTTCTTTTTCAGGGCACCTTCAATCAATTAATCAATTTAATCAGGATTTAATATAAACCACTTAAAAATAAGAATTTTACAACTATAAAAATCTATGAGCCTATTATAGCCCTCATAATGAGCACTGAGAAGATTTTGCTTCAAAAATCAGTACAGCTGTCTGTGCAATGATAAAAGAATTTTATTTGTGAGCGTTTGACCTTCTTAGTGTCAGTCTCCAACTTCAAATCATTTGTATATTTTTCTCGCAAGGTAAAGAAATTGTTGTGTAAATCCTCTGTAAGTCATGGGTTGTATAGTTTTATTATTATTATTTTTTTTAATTTCAATACTATCCCGCAATCGATTAATCAACACTGTCTGTCACAACGGGAAACAACAGTTGAGAAATATTTGTTGTCGCAAAGACAACAAACTCTCCAAGTATGCCATATACACATGGTATAGTAAGTTTGCAACCGAAGCCATCCCGCAAGAAATGATAAATTGCGTTCAATGGAACATTCCGTCTAAAGTTCGAAAGAAATTACCCAGGGATTTCACCGTTCGATCTGAACAAACTTTGAAAGCTAAGATGAGATATTACAAGCATATCTAAAAAAACTTCATACACACACCGAGAAAGAAGAAACGATATATCCGACCACCGAACCTGAGCACAACAAACACACGACTGAACGGATAAGAGCTGGAAAAGTTTGAACTGAGAAGGTGTCAACTTTTAGTCCTCTGTGATGGTAATTTTTTAACGTTCGGCCGATGATTGGTCCGTCAAGGCAGATAATCTACTCGCGACTGCAGTTTTTTTATTACAGCGGTAATAGTTACGGTTTTTCACATTTCCATAGCATACGAGCTAGGTAGCCTAGCCCGCACAAATACCTATATAAACCATGTGTATCAGGCGAGTCTGTGCCGGCTGTCTAATCACCCAATTCTAACTAAATTAGGCCTAGGGCATGTAGTTTGTTAGCTTGTGTCGCAGACTGTCCAAATGCGACGCAGGCTAGCAGTTCGGGAATCCTTGAGTAATTCAAGTTCAAATTAACAGTTATTTTGAATGAAGCAAGTTTTTAAAACTAACGAGCTTGAACTATGGTACAAACGCATGATCTCGTGCCCTGCATGTGCTTAGCTCGCTTTTTTTGTTAAGGAAACTGACTAAAGTACTCCCAAAATTGTTCCACGAAAAGTGTCAGAGGGGTCTAGTTGGGCGGACAGTTTTCGATTAAAGGGCTTGTTGCCTAAAACCCCTTTTACACAAGCAATTATTCCTTGACAAGTTTACTTGACAATTCTTATTGTTCGTACAATATCAACAAGTTTTCCTTTACAATTTTTCTTTGACAAGGTTTTCTTGTTCGTGTAGACGACAGGCAAGTTTCCCTTGACAAGTTTTCAGTTCAATATAACAATCATATCCTTGTCACATTATCCTTGTTGTCCGTCTACACGAGCAAATTTCAGATTTGACAATTTTTCCTTGTCAAGGAAAAAGCTGGCATGCCAGCTTTTCCTTGACAAGGAAATATTGTCCTGTTCTCTCCATATATACGAGCAGTTTTTCTTTGTCAAGGCAAACTTGTCAAGAAAAACTTGTTCGTGTAAAAGGGGCTTAACTGAACACACGGAATCTCTTCCCAGGCCTCCAGGAACACATATGTATCGCTATGTTCTGTTGCATCATGTCGTTTAATTCAAGCCATCCTGCATTATATACACCGTCTTTTATCCCCCAACACTGTCCGTAGGTCAAAATCATGTATTGAGTTTTATTCCGCGTTATTTGCATATATAACTCCAGACAGGACTCTGAACATAATTACAGCAAATACTGGACTTTAACTCCATTTTGACCGGTTGTCGCGTGCCGCCCAATCATATATCTCTCCGATAATGCCCGCAGGGATTTTTTAAAATGATAATGCTATTAAGTTTGGCGTATAATAACTGAAAGGATAAAAATACCTTGACCGAAAAAATTTCCAGTTATGACTAAATAATGATGATGATGATGATGATATTAAGAATTAATGGTAATTATAGTAATGATAATGGTGGTGGTTAAGTGAGGAGTGACGGTCTAACAAAAATATAACAATGTTTATAATAACGGAATTATTATTTTTTTGTTATTGTTTTCGTCGAAATATTATATCGTGGGTTTCCCTTTAGTTTTCGCCAAGTATTCACTTGCTAAGATGTTTCCCGTTCTGTTATACACAAGTCAGTGTTTTTCCTGTTTTGACGGATATCAGCAACATCAAGTAAAATTTTACTAAGGAAAAAACATCAAGTGTTCTCATTTGAATACAAGGTAGACAATTTAATGGACGCAATTGTTTGCTTGCTACTTATAAAAAAAATACTTCCGCTTCTCCATCGGCTCTTTCGTTTGTGATAAGTGCTTTTCAGCTTTCAGATCTTTTGATAAGAATCGCGGCGCATTCGATTCTGTTTTTTGTGCCTTCACGAACTATTATCTTGGAACTAGCTGCAAAGAGACAAATGTTACAAAGGTTAGTGTTTTTCATTACATGACTGAGTCTTATGTTAATTTGTCCACAAATAACCCTAAAATACTGCGTTAGTCTAAATTAAACCAGTACTTTCACATGATCAGTTTGAATTATTTATCTTTATTTCTCGGCCGCCCTTTGAAGACATGAATAGACAGCGAAATCTTTCAGACTTTCCATTTTCCTACAATCGTTCTAACGATGAACCCTTAATCACACTCGACGAGTTGTTGAGATATCCCTTTTTCATTTTTAACGAAATCAGTGTGAATATAAGCACCAAACTTTACTTTAGTTTGATCACGATTGAAGCACACAGTCTTTTTAATTATTCTAAGACTGTTATGCTATTTAATGTTTAATATTACTGGCCCTACAGTTTTTAACCGACGGAGACAATAGAGGATAGAATGGGAAAAAAATCAAGAATATATTAGAGGCGAATTTCAGCGAAAGGTCTGATCCGTTTTTTTAAATAAAAGATATTACTCGACAGCCATTCAATTCGTACATTGCAAAATAATCGACTGTTAATAAACTCAAAGTCTTGTACTAGAATAAGCCGTGTACTAAAATATGATGCAAAAAGAAATGTTCTCGTTGTTTTTCCAAACTTTTTTTTATCAACATTTCAAATTTAGTTTTTCAAAACTCAATTCAAGATGTATATTTTAGCAGAAACCAACTAGTTTACTAAACTTGCATATTGTCTATTGAGCGATAAACATCAAGCTGCCTGCATGTGTACATGTTTTTAAACGAAACTGAAATGACGGATTCCTAAACACTATTTTTTATCAATAAATGTCGTTTAAAATCCGAAGGTAGTATATACTAGTTGATTTCTCGTAGTCTAATTGTTAATTAGTTAATTCTAAGGACCCATAGATGCTAGTACGTGATCAACGATCCCTTTCGTCCGGGTCAAAATGGTTGACAGTTCATATTATTGTTTGTCTAGCAACAAATTGACACTGAAACGCACGAAAATCCATCAATCCATATGGACAAAGTCTGTAGCAGTTTTTCGTTTTACTCAATTTTTTATTCACATATTTTTACATTTATTATTTGAAATTTTACATTAACAAATACATTTAATTATAAGTTTACTTGTTACAAAATACAAACTACATACCGAAAAAACGGAAATATAACAAAAGTTTCATTTATGAGCCGGAGACAGTTGGAGTTTGATTCAGTGGAAATATTTATAAATAAAACACAACCTCTTCTCTTCCTATGCTCTTCTATTTGCAATTCTGCTACGTCGATGTCATGCTTTAATTCGAGGTAATTCATAGAAAAAGTGGGTTTTCTTGTGGTTTGTAGCAGTTCCTTCAGTTCTTTAAATTCGAACTGTTGTGGCTCTGTCAATGGCAATAAAACGTGTCCGTTGCGTTAGGTTACATACTTCCCTTTTGAGTTCGTTGTAGCATGACTTATCGATATCGACCACTGTTTTCCGGGTTTACCAGCACGTTCACAACTCAGTCCCGGAAGATTGAACTGAACTGAACTAAAGAAAACATTTCTTCCACTAACCACAGTTGACGTTTGTACATACATTTGCTTATTTACGAATCGATAGTTAAAGAAACTAACTGGCCTTCCAGTTGTTTGTTTTTATGAAATATTTAAGGTCGAGCAATTTGCTGATCCCCGGAATATATGTGTTGATATAGATAATGATGATAATGAACAAGAATGATACGATTGCGTGATTTAATACAATAAGGAAAGAAAACTTGGACAAAAATAAACCAGTTAAATGAATATGAGTTAAAGTTATAAGCCATATAGAGAAAGAAGCATAGCTAAAAACCATTAAGCAACATGTACACACGCTAATATTGATTTAAAATTCTTGTTTGAAATTCCTTTCAAAAGATTTTATCTGTTATATATCTTCTTTGATTCATTTCCAACTTTAACATGAGTTAAACATAGAGTTTGTTCTAGCTTTTAAAAAATAAGTTTCCTTTTTAGGCTATCCGAGTATTTGGTTATAGTCTACATGGCCTTTACTAATCTTGTTAAAGAAACCGCAAAATGATATAGAAATCGTGCTTAAACGGTTGCAATACTGAAGATGACAAGATCAGTTAATTTTAGTACACTGAGTTTTTCAAAATAAAGTATATGTCACAGTTCATAGATTCTTTTTCTATAGGATATGACTTGTTTCACGTTAGATTCGTAAGTATTACACCAAACAAGCACCATGAGATAAGAAAGGGTACATAACGTTACTGACTAGAAAAGAAGAAGGCATGATACAGTTTACAGTGGAATAACAGAATGTTAAGACATTGTTAGTTATAACTATGCAAGACTCATTTGAGTCTGACGACATACGTAACTGAAAACACAAACAAAACTGCCTGCATGGGATAAAAGTATGTAAAGAACGAAACAAAGCGTGAAATCATCTTAAGTGTTTTTTCCATTTGCGGTTTATTTTCGGGTTTTGTTTCCGGTTTTGAAACTCTATTGAGAAAGTTATCTGCAAGGAGAATAATGTGATTATATACCGCGGTGTTGAGTGTCGCTAGTGACAAAAAATTGCAAATACGTACACTGTCCGTGTAAGTAATTTAATTCCCTTTTTGTAGATTAGCTGTTTTCGCATTAGAGGACGGACAAGTCGTCTGAGTGTAAAACGAGACGAACACGATTCTGAACGAAGAAGTCGTCTAAACTTGTTCGTCTGTTTGTTCGTCTCTTCAGACGACTGATTTTTCGTGGACATCTTGTTCGTCTAGACGAACAAATACGACCAAAAGCCTCTAAAATTCACGTCTGTCGAACAAATTGTTCTTGTACTCAAGGTAGGACAACGGAACTAGCTTAAGGAGACGTTTTTCTATTTGTGCTCCAGTTGTACGTCTGATGTGAACTTAATTTTTTTATGATTGCCAATTAATGTTCACAAGACGATTTGTTCGTCTCCCTTTAAGATAAACGAATCGTCAGACGACTTGTTCATCCTCTAATATGAAAACAGCTATTTTATTAATACTAGCCATTTTCAGTCTCGTTCTGGGTTTTGCAATTTGATTTTCTCGCCGGACACGACTGCGACTCTAAGTTCTCAATACCGCGTCTCCGCTGCCCGCGAAACTAAGAGTTCTCTTTTCTTTGTTTTATATCTTGAAATCACGTTGACGGTTCATCGAGTTGCCAAATATGTGCACCGTTAAACAAATGTGTTTGCATATCTTAACCACTGCAAACGGACACGAAAAATCCTTTTCTTTCCAAGCTTGTCGGGGAATTTGCTTAGCGTATAGCAGGCCCGTCGGAAGCGGGAGGCTGAGGTCCCCAATAATTTCTCGTCATTCGCAGTTTCCATGTTAGAATAATATCGAATTTAACATTGACTTGTGCTTCTACGCTAATTGCCCGTTTGGGTCAACGCGTATGGTATTCTTCATCTGAGAATCTTTGATGTCGTGCACTCACTTTCGACTTTCGTATAACTTTAAAACCTTTGTGAAAATGATAGGCGGTAGAAATTGGAAGCTCAAAATATGTACTAGAAAAGAAGACTGTAAAAACGGCTCGTTTGTTGGTGTGTTCCCGCATTTCGAGTATGAATACTTGCTTATACTCTAGAACATACTTACTTACTTTGAAGTTTTAAAACAGCTGACTGGCCTTAACCCTGGAAAACGTTTTTCAACAATGACAAACGTTTTGAAATTCAAGAAAGATTCATTACAGTGTATTGACCATATCAAGGCCAAACGTGCAAACTTCCATACTCAATCCGGAATCATACTGTATGCTTCTAAATTGAAAGGAAGAAACAACACTTAACTGATAGTTACAACATTCAAACAATGGAACTGCAATGTTTTTATCTTTGGTTTAATTTGGTTGTTTGGTGAAACAAAAGTGGTACTCGCGTATTTTCCCTTCAGTGTCCCGTAAAATGGCTGATCGTGAGTAATTAAGCGGCCGTTTCGCGATCTGATATTAGCTTAAAACTAAGTAAAATGAGTTTTTATATGAAATCAAATACAAGTCTTTTTTGTTACTGCAACCACCAGTGAAAAAAAACGTCTCAGGTTTGACGAACGAAAACACGAAAACGACATACTTAGGGCCCAGTCTTTATGGCACCAAATGGTCGAGAGCTACTGGTAATGATTGAGAGAGCGAACGTGCGGTCGTGCATGCTTCACGGTGTAGCGAGTTAATTGATATTCAATGCGACATAATATGCAGATAACGCCGAATTCAGACCTGTCGGTGTTACGCCGGACATGAATTACTTTTCTTAAAAGCATTTCAACTT
This sequence comes from Hydrozoanthus tunicans, assembly GCA_026413305.1. NCBI lineage: Eukaryota > Metazoa > Cnidaria > Anthozoa > Zoantharia > Hydrozoanthidae > Hydrozoanthus > Hydrozoanthus tunicans. Next base: position 10,919 of record JAOBAT010022458.1, on the reverse strand, counting down.
TAAAAATACGTGGGCCATATTGAACATTTTATTTAAAATCTTTCTTGTTTAGCCTAAGAATGAGACCACAAATATTGAACAAAAAAGTTGTTCTTAGACCGAGGTACTTATGTTTTTAGCCCGAGGCAGCACGTGTTTTCAAAAATACAGAGTACTGTTAACAATATCTGAGGCATTCAAGTGTGAAGCTGCCAAGCCCCCTGACACACCTCCATCGCGTGATTATTTCGTAAACAGGCCGTGAGCAAATGCGTTCGACCTCGCATGCAGCTAAAGTAAACAATATGAAACAGACGAATTGAACAATGTCTATACCCTCTTACAATATCATAGATGTGCTTTTAAATTGTTCATCCTTGTCAAACCTTCAGTCGATTTTGACAAGCGTCCTTAACGTCAGTTCTCTCATCAAGTTAGTGTATCCCAAACTATTTATTTTCCAGTCCTGCCAAACAACTATTAACCAGGACTGTGATGCGGTATTTGCAATGTAAGTGTTGAGCGTATGTACTTATACTTTTCATCTGGAAAGTCGGTTTGCTGTTTGAGACAAAAAACTCTGTGAATATTTTGTTTTCAGAGATTAGTTTTCAAGAACAACTGTGAATAAGAGTACATCAATTTATACAAGTCAACTGCAAGTCGCTAAAGTTGGTAAAACTTCTTTGTGTACGGAATTTAGCGTTGCTTTAAATTATAAATTGGCAGAAATATTTTCTCATCATTAGTGTATCAAAAACTATTTATTTTCCAGTCCTGCCAAACCATTATTAACCAGGACTGTGATGCGGCATTTGCAATAGTATGTACTTATACTTTTCATCTGGAAAGTCGGTTTGCTGTTTGAGACAAAATACTCTGTGAATATTTTGTTTTCAGAGATTAGTTTTCAAGAACAACTGTGAATAAGAGTATATCAATTTATACAAGTCAACTGCAAGTCGCTAAAGTTGGTAATACTTCTTTGTTGTACGGAATTTAGCGTTGTTTTAAATTATAAATTTTAAGTTGGTTTTACAAATTATTCAATGTGTTGACTTATTTGCACATGTGAACTCATTACAAAAACAAGCGGAAGAAAATTAGTCAACCAAAGACAAAGAAAAAGTACGCTACTTTTGTTCTGTCGACGTTAATTTACGTTACGTTTCGTCAGGGAGGTGCACCATTTTTCAACTTTTCTATTAACAATGATATTTCCAGCTTCCAGATTTGTTTGAGCACCAGCAAATCCTCGAAGTTTTCAACTTTTCTATCAACAAAAACTTTCCAGCTTTATTTCCGTAACACATTTTTACAAACCACAAAACTGAGCACTGACGTCTGGAAAAATGACAACAACTTGCAATCGGGTCAAAGGTTAAGAACGATTCGTTCAAAGGTTAGATATTTTTCATTTTACCTCGTACCCTCAGCACAAATGCACGGCTATGGTTAGGAAAAAGAAGTTCTAGGCAGTCTTTTATTGTTTCTGAAAATGGAAATAATCATTAAAAATTAATCTTTAAATAGTTGAGTTTTTCAATCACGTGCTCTCACGTGCTCGTTAGTTCAACTTGTTTACGAAGCCAAACCCCTCGCAATCCCGTTTTTTTTACGTTTCTTTAAGCTTAAATTGTATTTAACATTCGCCCACTTTTAATATAAGTTTGCTTCGAGCGGTTTTACTTGCTACGACTACTGAAAAACATTGAACTCTGCACCTGTGAACCCTTGTAAACATTTGACAACTTCGGACAATGTATGACGTAGGTACATGGTCTGAGTATTTAGAGTTGTAAACAAAATTGACATCAGCCTCTAGATTACTCCTAAAATGTCCTAGAAAAAGGTGAAAATAAGACGGAATGCCGAATGAATATAAGTATTTAAAACAAGTTGTTTGATTAGAAATGGAAGTCCTCTAGTCTGGTCTCGTGCCATACTTTAAATTGTTGTCTCGTGAGATCCGGTGTCACGGCATCTCAAATTTCTCTTTTTTTCTTTTAAAGCAACTAGGTTATCGTGTCACAGTAATTTTGTTTTTCAAACAGTTCATCGCAAACTACATGGGTCATTTTTCGTTAACTGATTTAGTTTGGAGCACTGTTTGAAGGTTTCTTTTTAGCGTGTTTTCAAGCCGGCTGAATCGTACAAGGTCAGAATTTTTTCAATCACTTCATACTCCGCGGTTGCAGTTGCAAGTTTTTTGCTTTTTTTCTAACTCGGAGCGCTTTGTTCAAACTATTTCCATCATTATTCATAACTTTTTTATATCTTGGCTGTGTTTTTTTAAAAGAAAGCCGTAGAAAAACGGAGAAGATGAAGTCTGTTTACAGCTTTTGATCAATACGGACCAGTCAAAAGTGGTGTATGTCGGTTTTAATTTATGCTAATTAGTCACCCAAATATATTAAATATTCGAGAAATACCAGTGTCGTCATTCAGTTGGACATTCATTGAGCGAGGCGATTGCTATACGGATGTACTCAGTTCGCGAAGGGAAAGCAGTTTCTTACTTCGGTTTTTTTGCTTTAAAGTTCTCGATTTTGGAAAGTTTTCGCTTCAACGGTAAGTGTTTTCGAATGGAAAGTATTTGTGCTTACTGGGGACAAGTCTTGCCGAAATCAGGGATTGCTACATCAAATATGGCTACCCAGTCAAGTCCTTCTTGCCGTGACGTTGGGGTGTTTTTCGTTTTGCAGAGGCAGTGTCTTCGGGCACCAGCAACTTAAGGGAGTCGTTGGAAGAGCGTTCGTTTTTCTATAAAGAAAGATCATCACACAGTCCTCAGCAGTGTTCTGAGACTGTGGCGGGGCTTTCTGGTAGGGACAGATTCACGGAAACAACGAGTTCACATTTTCGAAGTGAGAGTGACGTAAAAATGAGCAAAGTAGCGGCAAGAACGAGGTGAGTAGTCTTACTTATGATTGTTTTGTTTGTGTGTGCAACCTTGAGTAAAGATGTATATTAGCGTATTTTTTCGGTCTTTTAATCAGAGTACGAAGGAAAATCAGGTTAATATTTTTAAAAACTGGGGAGAAGAAATTTTCTAAAATCTCGAAGAACCGTATTTACAATGTTCTAGTTATGAGATATAATAATTATATTGTCTTTTTTATGGTTCAGCGGAACAAAAAGAATTCTTTCTTTCTTCCCCGTTTCGATTCTTATTAAATAATATGAAAGGGCAATTTAATCTTCAGAGACGTTTGTAAACTGTGTCGAAAAAAATTAGATCTGCTCGTGTAAGTCACTCGAACATTCACTGAGATCAAGACAACGCTTTGGTCTGGCAGATCAGTATAGTTTTTAAAACGTGCTGCATTGCTTTGCTAGAAGTGTATGTTAGTAGAACTATAGTTTAGACTAAATTCACGATGCTATTATCTTTCTTTCAATGTCAGTTTGTTCTTTTAATTCGACCGCGTGCTATCGCGCGAAGTTATACTTATAGTTTTTAATATTGAATAATCGTTGACTGCCATTTGTCGATGTTGGGTTCTGTTTTACACAAATTAATTTTGACAATTAGGTACAAAATTTCGATAAGAGTTAATTTGTATTTTAGAACATTTACCTACCTCACGTTTTGACAAAACTGGCAGATCAATTTCCAACTAATTTTGTTCCGTAGTATAAATTGATGTCATAAAAAGAGGAAGCTCGCATTTCTGCCTTTTACCTGTTGATGAGTTCTAAAGTTAATACACGAACTTGAGCAAATGAAATTCGTGTTAGAGTCATATTATCTTAAGAACTACATCTAAAACTTGTAGCTAAAGATTGAGGCAGTTTTTATTTTGGTTCCGAGTAAAACGGGGAGATATGCGAGGAATTTTAAGTAAGATAAAACGTCTGCTGTATTGTCTAATGACAACTCGAAACACTAGACGTAGTATTGTACAGAAATTATTGATTACAAGAACTTTCTCATGGCCGTCTCTAATGTAGCAACGAATTCCAAAGTTATAACAATTATAAATTATAGCAACGAAAGGTTGTTTCTTTGAACTTCTGCTAAGAACTAATATTTGACATGCAATTCAGTTTGGTGTGAAAATTTAACTTGATAAATTTGTGTTTTCAGTGAGACAGCAATACTTACAATTGAGCCTGAGTTCTTATAATTTTAAAAACAGCTGTTGTGTTGGCACTGTTAATTTTTCTTTTTCTAACAAATTATACACTATAGTATATGTTTCAAACTATCAGACATCAAAACTACAAAAGGTCATTTTCCAGAAATAAGGCTCAAAGGTTCAGTTATGCTAAGTAATTACACAAAAGTTTTTTTTATGGCTCAGAAAAAAAGGAGACATTTTTGTGTATACCAATTAATATTTTTATCAGTGCCAGTCTATTAAACTTTACCCATGCTCAGATCACCAAAAGATGACTAGTCCCAGCACAGGTAAACTTGCTTGGTACAAATTAAAATAGTAAAAGCGTTCTCTGGTTAAAAATCTTAGTAAAATACAAGCTTTCGGTTGTCAGACTACAACCTTTGACGAGTTGACACCTTTTATCTTAAATTTAGACATAATTTTAAGTTATTGTTTACACCTTTTGTTTTATATTCAATATTGTAATTCCTTTGTAATTATTCATTCTTGTAAACCTTACACCTCTTAACCTTTATATGCATGGCTCTGTAGTTAAGTTTTCCACTCGTTAAAGGTTGTAGTCTAACAACCAAAAGCTTGTATTTTACTAAGATTTTTAACCAGAGAACGCTTTTACTATTTTAATTTAAAATTCTATGCCTGGTTACGATTCTTCAATTTTTAATTGCTTGGTACAGTTACCACAAACATGTCATTGCCACCATTGACAAAGACTAGAGTAAGATGATGAGAAGCTCAGGTCGAATGATTAACTAATGAACAAACAGTTCAGGATAATCATAAAAACAGTAGTTAGTAGGTTGTAGAGGAAGTAAAACTTGCATCAAATTAATGTAAAGAATTGAGCTACAATGTCTTATAAAAAGATGAAGAAAAACAGACATAGACACATTATTCCGTCTTTTCTAGCATCCATGCCTTTTTTGTCTGCTATGAAACTAAAATTTAGTGACATTTTGTGGGGCCTTCCATTGCTCGCAATAACATTGATTGGTGGTAATTAAGTTTTTAAAAAGCTGAATATAACAATTCTATCAGATCTAGAAGCGGTTAATTATTGTTGCCATCATGTTTAACATATTTGCAATAAAAAAAATTGTTTGGTGTCAGAATAAAAGTTAATATTTGTATCAGTCTTAAGCACATGAAATTGCTCTACTTGACACTAATTAAAGATAAATGCTCAATTTACAACTTACTTTTTATGTCAGAACATTTTTATAAAAATGTTAAGATTGAAAAAATAAAAGAATTAAAACAATCTGAATGATGCGTAACTGTACAGATGTTTTGGGATACATCAGGGCTCGAAATTCACTTTTTTATAAAGTAACTACAGTGGAATCCCGGTTTAACGATATGCCAAGGGGATGTCAAAGTCACATCGTTAAACTGGGATGTCATTATACCACGATTCCCGGTATAACAATATTGTGGTAAAATTTCTAAAAATATTGTTATACCGGGAAAAGAGTAGCGTACGCATTTTTACTCTATGTTTGAAATGTTAAAATTGAGGGAAGTGTTAAAAAAGGCAGATAAACAATGATCTATAAAGCGGCTTAAAACACACAATTAGCATTCATGGCTGCTGGAGCGTAAGCAAGAATAATGATTGTTGACAGAAGCATTGACGTTTTTTTTTGTTTTGTTATAAAATCAGCATTTCTTTTGGTCTGTCATGTTTATTTTATTGTTATACTGGGAAAGATTTTGCTCTCCGGGTACAAAATCCCAATCGTTAAACCGGGAATATTGTTAAACCGAATATCGTTAAACCGGGGTTCTGCCCCATACATTTTACTACAACTTTTGCCAGAGAAACAAATGTTTATTGTTATACTGGGAATATCGTTAAACTGGGGCTCCACTGTAGTTGGTGAACCAAAGGCAAATACTTTGTAGCCAGAGTGCAAGTTTTAGTAGCAATTTAAACATTTTCACTGTTTAATCCAAACTATGACTAGCTGTGTGCACAAAAATAGTTGCGCTTGTCTACAATTGTTTACAAGTCCAAGAAAACAGATAAGCTTCATTCAGTCATCACTCTGTTTATCATTTTGATAGAAACATTAACTTATAGTCATGATCAGTCGTAAAGGTTATACGCAGTTTGGTAGTATAGCTTGCTACCAGTGCAAAAAATCTGATAGCCAGCGTTTATTTTTTAGTAGCATTGGCCACCTCCAGGTGGTAAGTTGGAGCCAAGTATATAGAAAACATTACATTTAAGCAAGCAAAGACATTTTCCAAAACAAGAAAACTTTTAAGTTTCATGAATAATTATTACACACAGTAATTTTTATCAGTGCCTGATACGTAATGTTTGTTGTTTCATGAGTTAAAGAAGATTTTAAGCAGACTTTTGTAATCATTTTGAAGATAAAGTTTAGGCTATCAACGCAGAAAGTAAATCCAATCAAGAACAAAAACTGTGCATGTGTGTGATAGATTTTGTTTGACAACCAAAGTAAAGTTTTAATCAAGGCCTACTAGCTTAAAGGTCAGTGTTTGTCATCAAGATTGAGATTAAAGTTTAATCACTTATCAAAAACAATAAGCTTTTGGCAAACCTTATTCCTGCTACATTCAAAAGTGCAACTTAATAAAATTAGGCCAGTTATAAATGGTAACAATACTTTTTGTCAGAAGAAAATTTTGAGACAAATATAAATTCGAACAATTTACTGTTGCATGTTTGAAAATCTCCTTTATCAGCTGTATTTGACTTTTTCTGTGGTTATTGATAATTGAAAATTATTTTTGAATGTTCTTCATTTCAGCAAATTATATTCTCCAGAGAAAACCATATATGCAATCCTTGTGGTAATTTTTGATAACCTGATCAGTCAATTTAACTTTGCCAATAATTAGTTTTAAAGAGCAGATGGTATTGATGCATTCAGCTGTATGTATGGTAAACCCAGTAATTCTTTCTATCAATAAGTTTCCAAATGGATTTTCCTTAAATATACTGATATAAAAAATGTCCTTCAAATTGGTCAAACACAGTGTTTTCCCTAGACGTGAAAGTAGGTGTTGGAAAAATATAAGTAGGCATTGCAACAAACTTTTTATTATCCACTCCACGTTAGAGTTTTTCTTTTTCAAACAAATATTTTAAAAGACAAAAAAGTAGGTGTCGCAAACCGCATAGTTGCCGTAGGATGCAATGGCTGCCGGCTTATTTTGAAAACACTGAAACATAGTTACTTTTTTTGATTGCCGGCAGCTCGAAAGTGATTTTAAACTACTTTTGTTTCCAGTGAAAACCACAAGAAGAAGAAGTCTCGGGATGCAGCACGGTCAAGACGAGGACAGCAAAATGATGAGTTTGCTGAACTGTCCAACCATCTGCCCCTTCCACCAGGCATTTCAGGACAGCTTGACCGACTTTGTGTTATGAGACTTGCCAACAGTTACATCAAAATAAAACAGCTGATCAACTCCCTAATTCAACAAGGTGTGTTTCAGGTTTGAGTTTTAGCAATATAGCTATTAGAATCACACACTAGAAGAAACTGTTTACAAATTAATTGTTATGTTTAAATGTGGGCCCCCTATTTTTTCCCTGAAAATTCAAGTGAAGACACATTTTGAAAATTTATATCTCTGACTGTAATTATTTTTAGACTATTCAGTTAAATATTGGCGTGATGTTGTTATAAATGTAAAGTGGTGTTGATCTTTTCCTCTGATTCTTTAATATAGAAAATTAAAATAAAACGAGGTTGCACTCACTCTGTTCAGTAACAGAAACACACACAAACTTTTTTGTTCATAAAAGAAGTGCTTAGAAAATGAGCTGCGGGTGAGTTTTTCTCACTTCTTTAGTGAACAATAAAAGTTCAGTGTTTCTGTCAATGAACAGAGCAAGTAAGCGAGTTTTATATTTCTTAAACTTTTATAAAACAAGGCACACAAACAGCTGATTAATCCCCTCGATGACACATGGAGACACACTCTATTCATATTTAGTGTGTAACCCGAGCCAATCAGGACATACGTTATATTTCCTTTATATTATAAGTAATATTAATTGTTTTCCTCATTATTATTTTGTGCAAGTCTTGTCATTAATTGAAAAAAATTACTGCACTCATGAAAATTTTATCAAATATTGTAGAACTAACAAAATGGTTTTATTTTTGCAGACCTTAAAAGGTTCACATCTCCCCATGGAATCAGTGATCCTCTTCTGGATCATACAGCACTTGAGGTTAGTGTCCTGAAATAATTAAATAGATTGTATGGTCTGTTTTAAATCACAAATTTAAGGTGAAAAAGCTCCAGTAGTGTGAAAGTTTCTCATTCTATTTACTCAAAATTATTTCAAATTCATCCATTGTTGCCCAGAAGTAATAAATCTTTTATCAGCCATTTTAAGCATCTGTGGCCGCAAAACTTTATTGGGTGACAGGAGCTGATTCTAAAATTAGCTCCTGTCACCCAATAAAGTTTTGTGGCCACAGATAACTGATCAAACTGTTAGAATTAACACTGAAGTGTCTTTTTAATACAGGCATTGGACGGCTTTGTGTTTGTGGTGGGTCCAGATGGGCAATGCCTTTATGTGTCGGAGAATATAAACCACTACATGGGCCTGTCTGAGGTACGATTGTTAATAGTTCAAGCCTGTAGAGAGGGGGAAATGGCAGTTCTATTTTTTATTGACCAACTAGTTGAAAAAGCAATGTTAAAATTGAAAATTGATCTGGAAGTTGAAAAGTGTGAACAACACCCAGGTTTTTAAGCTTGGTTTTGCCTGTCTTTTTTACATTCTTAGTATCAAACAACTTAACTTTCAAAATTTCCCAGGGGAGCATGATCCGGGCCCCTCTGAAACTCATTTGCCCCATATCCTCTATGACCACACCCTCACCATAAAAATCCTGGCCTGTTGTCACCTAAAGACTGTTGGTAATGAGAAAATGAGACTTGATCAAATGAAGTAATTTACTGAATGTGAAAATGAAGGAAACTTAACGACATAGCAAAATTTGAATTACTGTGAAATTCAAGAAGATCTTAGTTATCAATTTTTTAGTTAATTTCAGCAAACTGTAATTTACAAATGATATCTATAAATCATTACCTCACAACACAGTTAATATTATTAAAATTTATAATAATTTCGCATTTTTTAAATTTATTACATATTATTTTACGAATTTAAAATTAATTTATTCACCTGGATAATTTATTTGACCCTAATAACTATTGATTCTATAGATTGAGGTGACTGGTAACAGTTTCTACAAGTATATCCACCCTTGTGACCACGAAGAACTCGCAACTCAGCTTGGTGGACAGATTCCACTGGAGGACATGGAAATTTTTGATGGTTTGTTTTGTTCAGAGTCAGTGTTTGTGATGAGCAACCATCTCAAGGCCGGCTCAGCAAAGAGAGTCAATGAGAACCCTTACCGATCATTCTTTGTGCGAATGAAGAGCACCTTGACTAGTAGAGGAAAGAGTGTTAACCTGAAAGCATCCACCTACAGGGTATGTTGAAAAGGGTTTTTTTGTTGTTTTTTTTTTTTTCATCATGCAGAGATCAGAAGTTGTTCCCTTGACTTGTAATATTCTTTAGTCTATGTGCTAAGTCGTACATAAGTTTAGTTTGCTATACAACCAAGGTTAGGTAAACTTTTGTGTATTCAATTTAGTGTAACGATTTTTTGTTTAAATTGCAAGTCTTGTAAAAACAGATTTTCAGAAACACTTACCATTGGCACCTAATTTCATTTGATGCAATTGAACTTGGTTTTAATTTCCATACTAGTTTACATAACACTGATCTGCAAATAGCACAGTTAATCAGGGCAGACCACTATTCTGCTTTTGGTGCTTAAGGTTATGTATTTGAGGAAATTATCATGTTTGTTCGAGTTAGAACCCACCTCAAATAAGCGCCCACCTCAAAAGGCAAAAAAAAATCATTAGTGCCCTGGGGCTTATTCAGATAAATACAGTTTATAGTTATTAAATCTCAATATTTTGTTTATTTAGGTTGTCCATTGCACAGGCTGTATGAAGATGGCTTCTGTTACCACTCCAGAGGGAGAAGTTGGTGACCTGCCAGTGTTCTTTGTTGCTATTGGAGTACCACTGATGTTCTCATCCACATTTGAAGTACCCCTAGACAGACGCACATTCACTAGCCGACACAGTTTGGACATGAAGTTTCTTTACTGTGATGACAGGTGTGTAAAATATATAAATTATATAATTATGTAAATTTTAGGGATATTATCATATAAATTCCCTTCCAGTTTCATCAAATTCAAAAAAGGTATTTGTATGCAAATTAATTGATAGCATTTGTTAATTTTATTGAGTAATTTTCAAGTTAAACGAACTTCGTGTTCCTTTATGATAGCGATTTTGAACAGTATCTATTAATTAATTTCACGAGTTTTAAAATCTCAAGCCATCTCTTTGAGAGTAAAACACTGGTACCAAACGACAGTTGACTTTAGATCTTACTCATGTCTGTGTACAGATTGAAAGTTCATTGGAATAAGTATTTTTATTTGTATTGTCATGGTTGTTTAATGCAACTTTTTTCAGGGTGCAAGAATTGCTTGGTTACACTCCTAAAGAGATTATTGGCAAGTCCTGGTATGAGTTTCAACATGCTTGTGACCTGGAAACAGTCCTGGCCTGCCACAAGACATGTGAGTGCTTTGTAGTTTCATCTATCCAGGAGTTATATAAATAAATAGTCCTGAACTTAGGTACACTGGATAATGCAGGGAAAGTTTTTACAAGCTTTCGAACTCTGCTGAGTCCTTGATCACATGACTGGTC
>JAOBAT010022347.1:0-31719 GCA_026413305.1 Hydrozoanthus tunicans | reverse complement strand
TTAAGAAAAATTCCATGTGGGGAACATTGAAAGTTAAAAGGTTTTCTTTGCTTTTGTTCTTGAGTTCTATGATTGGTTAAATTATTGTAGCACAAAAGAAACATTACTTTAAAATAGAGTTTTACTGCTTTTTACTTTAAAACTATGTTGTGTACAAATTGATGTGTTCGCAGAATAAAAATTTATACATTCTGGCGTGGGAAAAGCGAAATGCCGCAAAACAATGGGAGGCTGCCTAGTTCTTAGGTGGACCATTTCTTAATTAATGATATACTTAAGGTCAAGAATTCAAGATGTAAATCATCAAACTGCTTTAAGGATTTGTAAGCTAGAATACTTGACAAAAAAAAATTGTAAAATGAAGCAAGAAAAGAAAACCAAAAATTAGCAATACAAACGTCGTAAGCAGCGGAAAATACAAGGCAAAAATGAATTACACCACTAATATAAATTGTTTAAAAAGCTTAATAGTCTTATATTCTACTTCCTGTAGGCATACAGCATGGACATATTTGTGCGACAGTGGTGGCAAGACCTTAATTTCAAGAACAACTTTAATATTCCTTATACCATGGCCGTAGATCCACGCGAAATGTTCTGGACCCCTGATACATATTTTGTTAATGTTAAAGACTCCCGTTTCCATTCTGTGACGAGAGATAACATGCGAGTTTTGATATATCCAGATGGACAGATATATTTCAGTGCAAGGTTTGATAATCTTTACTCATCATTTTGTGAACATCGATCACATGCAAAGATTTGTATGAATTTTTTTCAAAGGTTGCCGATCCACCAAATTTGATACTTTTGCCCCTCAGGAGCTGCAGTGAAGGTGCAGGTTGTCAAATCACTCATTCTGATCTATTTTAACTATAACTAAGTTTAGCGATTTGGTTTTAAAAAAAATCCCCCGAGAGCTAGTCTCAGCAATATTCCAGAAATCTTAAAAAAACTGCAAAAAGGTATGCTTAACAGTTTAATTTAGATTAAAGGAAGATGGTCAAAAATAGTTTTAAATTGTTTAATTCTTAAGCTTCCGTTTTCATCTTAGTGAAGTTGCTCTTCGCGTTTAACTAATCGACTTGTTTCTTTCCCATTTTTCAAGTATCATTAGTTGCCTAACAAGTTGTTCTATAATTTCTCTTCTCAGTCCATCTAAATGGTGCCACCAAGTAAAGAGATAAGTCGATTTTAAAACATCCGTAACTGCTAGAGTTTTCGATAGAAACTCTATTAGTTACAGATATTTTAAAGTCGATTTTAGATGGACTGAGAAGAGACGCATGTGACCTGTTACGTCATCTTGTTGGTCTTTAGCGGGAAAAATTCAAAATTCTACACGCCGTATCTTGGCGTACTTTAATCGTATGCTTCTCAAACTTGACAAACAAATGTTTTTAATAATATACTTTTTGAAAAATGAAAAACTGATTTCGTGTCATATGCTCTTTAACTGATGATTTCATTTGTTGGACAGGCAAATTTATAGTTTTTTGAAATTTGCTGCAAGCCCATAACCTTTGGATTAAAATTAGCAACTGTTCTGAAGAATACCTCGAGATACATCATCAGCCCAAGTTTTGCTTGAAATTCCTCCACAGGTTATGGATTGGCAGCAGATTTCGAAAAATTGAAAATTTGTCTGTCCAAAAAATGACGTCATCAGTTGAAAACATTAAATGTGAAAATCTCCAGAACCATAAAATATTTGAACAATTTGTTTTTTGTTATTCATCATTTAGCAAAGTCTATCTGCTGACGTAACAAAATATTATACGTCAGAGGTACTTTAACTCTTAAGTTTAAGCTCGGTTCACACTAGCGACGGAAGCAGAAGCGGAGACGGAGATGAAAGCTACCAGATTAACATCGAAGTGAGAACTGATGCGACGGGAACGGAGACGGAAGCCTCTCGCTTCCGTGCATTTGACTTGTCAATTCAAAATGACGGATGAGGAAGATTTTTTGCTTCTGCCGCCATATTTGCAGGAATTTTTGCTGAGGGATTGGAAAAGAGCATTTTCATCGGATCATCCTTCCGTTTCTGCTTGCACTTCCGTCATTACTGGTTCACACTACAAACTAGACAACGGAAGCAGAACGGAAGCAGAGGAAACAACGGAAGAAAAGGAAACGATCCGTTCCTTACGTCTCCGCTTCCGTCGAGCTTCTGCTTGTTCTTCCGTCTCCGTTTTCTTGGTTCACACTAAAACGTAATGCTTCTTCCGTCTCCGCTTCCGTCACTAGTGTGAACCAAGCTTAATAAAGCCTTGACCTCTCACCAACAGAGTTTCCTTAACCGCCCAGTGCGATATGGATTTCCGTTTGTATCCCATGGATACACAGTACTGCGAGCTTACAATCGAGAGCTGTGAGTTGATGGCCTTTTATCTTTTATACTTCTAGAGTTGCAACTTTTGAATAAGCTTTAGCTCGTCTGAATAAATCTTGATATTACTAGCTTAGAATAGCCTGGGAAACTTGTTGTAGTTTTACCAAGTTTATAGATTGATTTCAAACGTATTATAATTTTTGCCAGTTTTCCTAGTTTTATTTGGCATGTATTTTAATGCGCATTCAAAAATGCCTCATTGATGTTTGCGCAATATGAATTCAGTTTGATAATAATAATAATAATGATGATGATAATAATAATAATAATAATAATAATAATAATAATAATATTTAATGATGATAATAAAATTTTGTTGACCCTACAGATGCCTATACTCAAGACGACGTAGATTACAAGTGGCGAGGTACGAAGGGAATCGAGATTGTGTCTGATCGTATGGCTCAGTACAACCTTGCAAGCGTGGTTACGTACAAAGAGGATTCTGCCAATAGCAAAGGTTTGTTTGCAAAACCATTGATTCAACGCGAGGTTCCAAAATAAAAACAATAAGCCAGCCGCTTTTTCATGAAATTCAAATAAATTTTAAAACATAATGGTTGCCATTGGTAAAAGAAACGATTCACAATCATTATATATATTTACACCATAATCGTGAAACAAACTTCCTATGAAAGGGATAGCTCCTCTCAGATCTAACAACTTTCAAACTGAAATTGAAGTTTTGGATCAAACGGCTGCTCAACTTCTCTCTGAGCGATAAAAAAAAGAAATTCATAAGACCACTATCATTAACTTATTCGTTATAATATCTGAGATACAACGCTAGCAGTGGTAAACCGCAAGTGAAGTTCGACTCACTTCGTTCTTCCTTCATTTTTATTTATTCATTATTTCTTCATTCACTCATTCTTCCAATTTGTGTCTAATCAATATATACAAATTTAAAAGTTTTATGTATTTTTGTTGTAGTTTATAGTTTATCCCTGATAAGCAGAAAGGACAGACTATTGTAAGATTTTAACAGCGTACTTTTAAAATGGTCAAAGAAAACGACTGATGCTTTTAGCTTTCCTTACAATCGAATTACCATGGAATATAAGGTTAGGCATTACTCTCCGTAACAACTAACAGAATTTTTGGGAATTTTTTCTAGGGTCCTTTGCAAGTCTTAAGGTTGGATTTGCTTTCCAGCGACGTGTGGAGTTTTATATTTCAGCTGTGTATATACCGGGAGTCGTATTAGTGATTCTTTCTTGGTGCTCATACTTCATCTCGCCTGCAGTGGTGCCGGCTCGCACCACACTGTGCATCACCACGATACTCTCTTGCATTCTTTTGCAAGCAAATGCAAACAAGGCAATGCCAAAGGTTGGTAGCAAAGTCCAACTGTGCTTATATATCAATTTTGCATACACTACCCAATCAGACACTACACTACATTCAACACATTACAACTGTGTAGGTACTTGAGCATGTAGGCCAGCAAGCGCCACAAGCTGGTTTATTTTACATTTGTTTACAAGCTCCGCTCTCACAAAACATTTTATTTACATACTTGGCAATACTGACTTATAAAGTTGTTTACCTGATAAAAACTCTTGACACTTGCCGGATACGAAAACCCAAAACCCTTTGGGAAAAAAGGGAACGTATTCTCCAAACCCAATGCAAGTGCCGTTCCCCCATGGAGGTTTAGGGAATTATAGAACAAAAAGTTGGCTAAGAAGGCTGAACCTAGACTGATTCAAACCTCTAACGGCTCAGTACTTACACAATGAGTTACCCAAAATTCCCAACTGACAACTGGACCCAGTCCTCTGGTCCATGCCGGCAAAATATCTATTTCTGCCAGTTTCACAAAGCTCAATTGTCAGAAATATCATTTTATATAACTTACCGCCGCCTGGTTGGCCAAAATGGTAAGGTGCCAGTCTGTCGTGCGCGTTCGGTTCAAGATAAAATGGATGTTGGATCTGTTGTTTAGAGATGCATGTAACAGGCGTCACTCTCGGTGCGTTTAAAGAAAATCTGAATGCAGGGCTATTACAACAACATCATTTTGGGGCAGGTTTATTGTCCATATTTCGAGTAGCCGTGCTATTTTTTATTCAGCAAAATCTGGGGTGTGATTTGTAATTGGGGAGGTCTGGATTCGTTTCCTCGGTACCGAACCTTCATTAAGGGCCTTGAACAATAGGCCTTTGGCAGTTACACGCACACCTTAAATCAAATTAATCAGCTTTGACAAAATGGTATCAAGAAATGGAAAGAGCAGGTTGATATTAGTAAAATGGCAAAGTTTCAGCTTACGACCTTCCAATATATATAATTTGGCAAGCAACAGAAAATAGGATATGAATACCATTTTGTGATAGCTAACTAGCTTGAGCTAGCGTGATCACGTGACCTCTGAAGCGTGCTGCCTTTTCTCTGACATCTGCAGACGGTTAGACCCTCGCGTCTTCTCGGATAAGAACGTTAATTCGTAGGCCCTTGGAGTCCTAAAAGTGGATCGTACAATCTATCGGGTTTTCCGACTTCTCGAGAGTAGTGAAGATGATAACATAAGTATCTGAAGAATACACTTAAAATGGACGGTGTCCACAAGGTTTGTTTTGATAATTCTGCAAAATGCCGTCTATAAGCCTATTTTTTCATAATCAGTGTTTCTCACGAGTTAAAAATTTTTGGTTAAAACAAAAACATAAAGCATATACCACTACTCGTCTGCTGATTTCTGTATTTAGTTGAGAATCTTTTCCAGAGTCTCGGAAAAGAGGTTGCTTTAGTATCCCGGGTAGTTATATACGTTGGTTGTCTTTTAATCTTATGAACACGATTCTTACAACAACTTCTTTCACTCTTCAGGTTAGCTATGTGAAGGCATTGGACATCTTTCTACTTCCTTCGTTCGTTGTAATCTTTGCAGCAATGATCGAGTTTATAGTTGTTTTGAACACGGATAACGAGTTTGATTGTCCAAATCCGCTAGTATGTTGTATGAAAAGAACGAACTTAGAAAAAGAAAATGTAACTGAAAATGAAAATGAGGATGAAAATGAAGAAATAAACAAAGACGAAAACTGCGCTAAGTTTGTAGAAGAGGACGAGGAAGAGTTTAAAGAAGAAGTGGACGATTTGGAAAATATCAACGTAAACGTTGATGACAATCGTGGAAGCATGGATGAACTGAACATTTCATTCAGAAAGAGGAAAAGCGAAAACCCAAGAGAGAAAAGTGACCATGGCGAAGATGAAGTGGAGGTCTACAATGAACACAAAGACAATGGCGACGAAGGGATGAGAAATGAAGGTGAAACAAAGATTGATATCAATTGTGATGCTGGCCAAGATGAGGAAGAAGAAAGAACTGATGGCCAAGAATTCTTGAATATGGATGATGGATCCCAGAATCAAGACGAAGGGGATACCAATTTGGAAACTGAAGGAAAACCTGAAGAATGCGGTCTCGTCAACGCTGAAAAGGTAAGGTGGCTTCCACGCTTTCTTAAGATGAAATAATTGTACAATCCGAGAGTCCTGCGCAGTTGTGAAATCCGAAATTCTATAAACCTTTCTAAACTTAATTTACCCCTATATTGAGACATCTGTAGTAGGCTAATCAATCATTTCAAGGCCGCTTTAGTTTTTTCAAAAAATTTGAAAGTTGAAAACTGTCGTAACCACTTCAAACAGCGCAAGTACTAGTGTCGCGGTTGAAAGTATCAATTAAAAATAAAGGACTTTCTTTTTACAACCAAACGCATTTCATATTTTTGACACTAGCTTTAATGGTAATCACCCAACTAATGTGTTTACTGCCGCACTAATTGATTTGAGAAATATGATTGTTCTAAAATTGTTTTGGCAGTTAGGAAAGCGGGCCTATTTGAAGAACCTTCGCATGGGAATAGACTGAAAAGTAGCCAAAAATAGCCGGAAAATAATAAACTGGCAGATTCTTTTCAAAATTGAAAAAACACATAGTCCATATTATTTTGTTAACCCCCCTTTTAATTGTTCCTGTCCTTTATAGGAGGAAGAGTGCTCCGATAAAGACAGTTTGCTAGCTGTTCAAATACCAAAACGTGAGACGAAAACGGTAAAAGACGTCCTCATCGGGATACTGACCGACGGGGTTTACATCGTGACCGAAACACAAGGAAATTTTGCGTCAGGATTCTTTAAAATGACAGTTACAGAAACTGCCATCCCAATAGAATACGAAGAAGGATGTACAAACGAAACAGAAGCGGAACCGGAAACAAGAACAGAACTGGAAATGGTAAAAAAATTTGAACCGGAACCAGGAAAAAAATTTCAGGAGGGGAGAAAGACTAGTATTCATTGGCTTGATGGTGCAGCGAGGATACTTGTACCTATCATATATTGTTCCTTTCTGTTGATTTACTTGCTCTATTACTCAAGTCTCCAGAGCTGACCAAAAAACACTCGCGTCTTAAACTTGATCTAGTCGTAACTCCCCACCGCTTTTATTTTTCTTTCAAGATGAAATGTTTGGATTGTTTGTAAAGGTTAAAGTGCTATACTGAAGCCATTTTGTCATTTGTGTTTTTATAGCTCTAAGGGCTTTTCCAACTCTCCTGTTCGACCTGTCTATGCAAGATCAGAAACAATAAAAGTATAAAAATGCAACCATGAGTGTTCTGCGGCATTTTGTAATAACGATTGCGGCGTTTTATAACATTGCGCGCATTGTGTAATAAAATGTGGAGCATTTTGTAATAACCTAACTTACGTATTCAATTTGTGTACACTTACAGATGTTACAAAATGTTGCATCCCTTATTACAGAAAGCGTTGGCTTATTTATTACAAAAAGCTGCACATCTTATTACACAATGCAAAAAATATTACAAAATGCCGCAATTGTTATTACAATATGCATAACATGTTGCAAAATGCGTCGTTATTACGAAATGCCGCAGAACAGCGGGTAAGTTCTAACCGGCCTACTAACAAACCGGCCTAGAACGAAATCAATACGTTTGAACCAACAGACTCCAGAAGAAAGACTTTCTAACATTACTTATGTTAAAGTATTTAAGCGGACAATGAATAAAATCCAAACGGCGAGTAAGTCATTTGTTCATATAATATGAGCAGAATATACGGTAAATTCCTATAACCGTTGTCTCGCGTAAGCCCCTTGACGGACAGAAACTCAAATCTCGATAGATAACTTTTGAAGGATAATGAAAGGCATATCAACTGCATCAGATACAGTTTCAATTAAACCTTATCAAGTTCAACCAATGGAACATCAAGGTCTGTTATTAAAAAGATTATTTATTACCTTAGTCTCAAAAGCGATATTCCTATATGCAATTTGTCGTACTGTGTTTTCACCATTTTCTAGCTCAAATATCACGTTATCTTTGCAATCATTCTAAAATACTATTGATGCCCTCACTTGTTAAAACTTGTCGAATGGACTGACATGGAAAACCCTTTTCTCCATTCAGATTGTTACGTAATATGGAGACGAATGATGAACTGCAATGCCCCGCTTTTTAACGTTGTTCTTTTTGTTTATTCTGTACTTTTCATCATCACCACCATCATCATCATCATCATTTTCAGTCGTTCTGTACAATTTAGCCTATAGACTAGCTTCTCCATATAACTCCATGATATAGGGCATGAATAGCGAAAGATTTTGGGAGCCTATAACTGGCCATCTGAGGACAAGCCTCTTCCTGTTGCCTTAGTATGTCTCAAGTGCTTTAATTTTAAAAAAGTGACAATGAAAATAACAATAAAAATTTAAAATATTTTGGAGACTACAACTGTGATACAATGTTTAAATGGTATAAAGTATGGTGACATGATCTCGGCCTAGGGTTCAAAAAAATAAATTATGAATTCAAAAATGATAAATAAAAAAATGTATATATGACAAGTATCATTATGTATTAATTTCATGTCAATGGCAGGAATAGAGTTTAAAAGTTATTCATTTAGTAAATGAATGTTTACGTTAAACACCCCCAAGCCTCGCTTTCGAATCTTGAAGTGTGAATATGTTCATAAATCAAACCCCAAAGCGTCCACGAATGAAAAAGAATTCGTTCGTGAACACGGTTCGGCACGTGCAAAATGCTCACAACTATTCATGAATACGAGGCTTAGGGGTGAAATTGACTAATTTAACGCCAACATGCATAAAGCCAATTGTCTCGCGATGTGAATCGTTGAGGTCAGCGCATTTCGACTGCTTACTATATATTAGCCTTATTCAGGCGATCAGTCTAGACAGTCTACACATCGCCTAAATAAAACTAGCAGTAAGCAATCGAAATGTTACGGTCCTCAACGACTAATATCGTGAAACAATTGAATATTGGATTGTATTGGAGCTGATATATATTTGACTGCCTTATTTTAAAGCCCCGTTTACACGAGCAATTTTTCCTTTACAAGTTTACTTGACAAATTTCATTGCTCGTGCAAATGATCAACAAGTTTCCCTTTACAATTTTTCAATGACAAGGTTTCCTTGTTCGTGTAGACGACGACCAGGTTTTCTTGACAAGTTTAATTTTCAGTATTTGTCAAGGTAAACTTGTCAAGGAAAAATTGCTGGTGTAAATGGGCCTGAAGTCTAATGAAGTTCTATTCAAACTGTGGCTTTGCATTATCTATGTCTGTGATTATCACATGAGAATGTAAAATTCATTATAACTAGCGGCAACCTTGTGTGTCATGTACAAACTTTGAATGCAAAACCAAAGGATTAATGAGTAATTCATTTGATTGTAAGCAAGGCATTCGAGTAAAATTTCGACTCCAATATCTGCTTTCCACCAAGAGTGGAATAGAGTTTGATAAAAAAACAGGTGGTATGTGGTTGGCGTTTCCCAATTTAGATACTTATCTCTGTTTATATTGTGGAAGAAATGGCTGTCAGAAACAGGACGATAATAATTCTTTGTTTTGACTTTCTGATTTATTCAGCTCTACAGATTAATCAAATGTTGTTGCAAGTGATTTTCATTGCATCTTTGAGAAGGTAAAGTTGACATTGTTGCCCTTAACTTCTAAATTCTTGTAAACATCACGATAGCTTTTAAATATTTCTACCGTACATTTACAAGTGGATAAATGTTTGACGACATCGCACTTTAGCAACTCTGTCTGGTGTAAAACCGCAGTTCACGTGGTAGACATGTTACAACTGAGTTTGCAATTGCTTAGAAAAACTGAAGAATGTCGACGATTCCACAAAGGCAACGAAGTCTAGCGAAACTCTACATGCCAAGTAAGGTATAGAGTGATTGCCATTGATTCTTTTACTATTTAGAAAATGAGCGCCGAGTTTGATAGAGATTCTCTCAATTCCTATTTTAAGATAAAGAAACATTAACCGTGCTTTAAGTAGCATTTATACATTAAATAGTCATATTGTTCCTTGTTTCAAGACACTGTTGAACGTTTCTCGTCTGAAATAAAAATCTATTTGGATAACACTTGATTAAAATTCATTTGTGGCATTTATCGTAAACAGGTAATGAGAAATTTGGCTTCTCGTCTAAAAACAGCCAATTTTTGTAAATTCTGTAAATTTTGTTTAGGAACAAAAGTTCTTAGTATCAAAACGAGATGTAAGAATTATAGGAGTATCTCGAAGTTTAAATTTTATTATCGAATCGATTTTTACAAAAATATTTTATATCTTGGAAATAACTAATGTTTGAGTCGCACAAACAAGTAGCAACACAAAATATTGGAGGAGTAGATTCTTGTAAGCTATGAACAAGTTAGGAAGATAATTTGATTTAGCTTGCGTGTTTCTCTCAACTAAAATGCAGCAAAACCGCGATGTCATTTCGCATTAAATTTAAATAGTTGACGCGTAAAGATTCAACACGATATTACTTAATTTTGAGAATGCTCTTAAAATAAAAAAAATATTTACAACATTGAAATGATTGGCTTGCGTTTCGTTTGTGTAAAAGGGAAAGAAATTTTTCAATAAAGCAAATTTACCTTGTAATTAATTTCTCACTGCCAATCACTATTTCATAGTGGTTTTTGGTGTTTAATTATTCATTCCTCCGCCAACATCCACAGCTGAAACTCAAAACTTGCATAAAGCATTCTCTTAATGGTTGTTAAATTGTTCTCTGCAATAACGGTAGTTACTTTCATTGGCTTTTAGATATAAACAAACATCTGATTTTTTTCTATTATTTCACTAGGATCATATTATTGTGGTTAAAAATTAATATTCCTTATACAAGAATACATCTATCTATGGTTTTCCTTCCGAACCGAAGAGTAAATAGACCCAATGAAGTCGCTTAGAGGTTTATATCTACTGTGAAACTTCTAAACCGTTTTTGGTAAGTTGGATTTTTTATTGTGTTGTGTCAAAAAAGATGCTAGGAATTTGAAGCTACTCTAAACTTTGCATGAAATTAGAATTGAAGTTTGTGTCAAAAACAGTTGATTGTTATCTACTAGACAAGCTTTTCATCAAAATCATTTCCTGAAGTTTTTTGTGTCCTTCTATCAAAAGTAACTCTGCATAGAACAAAACAACAGCAACAACAAACGAGAAAAAAAAACTTGCAAAATATAAAAAAAAACATTGAACTAAGTTGGAATAGTCGATATTTCTCTATTAGCAAGACTCACAGCAAGACATGAAATGTACGAAGTAATGCTAAATATTGGCTAGTTTAAACTAATTGGCTTCGAATGCGTTACGACGAAAACAAACGAAAATAGCTTGGATACAATCTGTCGGTAACAATCGTGGGTCGTCTTGGTTTCGTTTTGGCGTGAATAGATTTTAAGTAGTCTTAACACTTAAATACATATCTTAGCGTATACACGAACGAGTTTCTCCCATTTTAATTTAGACTCCAAGTATTTAATGCTCAGGTAGTTAGCATGTCACATTTCAAACCCACAAGATTTTGGAGAAAGAATTATCTACGAAGCTCAACAAACTATTTTAAATTTGAAATTCCTCAACACGCAAGAGAACGCAATCAACAAATTATCGAGACTCAACTTGTTCCTGATTAAAAATTCTAAAATATATAAACCCTCAGTTGTCAGTGGTTTTGATTTACTACAGAAAATAACTATGTGTTAACGTATAAAAACTTACTTCGTCGACTGTACATGTCGTAAAAGTTAGGAAAAAAGCTTCAAAAGATGCTTTAATCACTTTGAAGACAAATATATTTATTACCACAAAAGAATTTGGTCGTAGCCCGCAATTAAGAGACTTGCAATCATCATTTGAGTTAAACGTCCACTTTAAACAAAACAAGTAATTACAGGCATCATTCAATTATTTTTCGAAGACAAAATAATTATATTCATTGCACGTTTCATCAATATTTAGTTTAAACATTCAACAGCTACTATCAAATGTGTTATACGGCACAGAGACCAACAGAGGTTAGCTCTTATTTACGGAGCTAGTGTCACGAACTTTGAAATTTTTTTAAATCAAAATCTGCGCGAAAACAGTCTTTACAGATTAGAAATTTGAAATCTAAAAAATGGAAAGAAGGATCTGAGTCGGCACAATTATGCTCAACATATTTAGAATTAAATCATTCAAAAGGTTAAGATCTTTTTCTTTGATTTCTTAATGGATAGATAAGTCCGCAAAGCAGGTTCTTAGTTCGGGATCGAATATCAAAAAGCTCTACAGAAAACCAAAAAAAGAAAAAAAAACTCTAGAACACTCGAATTGCAAAGCAAAACAGAGGAACCGCTTCCAGATTATAAATGAGAAAATAAAAACAGAGTAATATCAGTTTTGACAACTGACAGTGAATAAACTTCAACAACTAACTTTTAAGAAAAAGTAGTACAAATCCATGAAAAACAAATTTGAAAAAATGACCTCTAAATTCTAAAAATCTCTTAGTTTAGATTAGAATAGTTCCACACTCAAACTGGAACGAGAAACAACCCAGGCAATAGTTTCCATTCTAAATAAAACACCGACTTAATTTGTTTTGAAATTACAGTGAAACCCACAAAATCCGAAACAACTTGTTATTACAAAACCTTTGAAAAAAGTTTTTCAATTAATCAAGATTGATATATATTCATTGGCACCCGGCGGTGTTCTGTCTGTTTTGATAAGAAAAGCTTTGATTTCAAACAAGAAAAGAGTCGATGTTGTTTAAAGTTAGTTGATTTTGATTTAAAAAATTATTTAAACAGCGACTCGCAATACGATTATACACGCTTTTTTTAAGAGCCAGCAAATTTGGCCCAGGCTAATTGTTCTTGATTTTTTGGTAATTGGAGCCTCAAATTGTTCATAAATATTCTTATTTCTATGTATGTTTAAATCGAAAAAAACTCAGCCAAAAGTATTGCATTGTTTATGACTGTATTGGAAGACGAATTTGGTCAATTTATCCCTGCGAATTTATTGTGGATTCGCGGTCATTTTTCCCGAGACGATTTCCTGTGATTATAAACTGAGAAGCATTTCTTAGTTATTCTTTCATGTTTAACAAAAAATCGAAGTTCAGTAAAGCTTTAAAAAAACAGCTATCGAACATCGAGCCTCAGCTTGTTCTTAACTTGTTCTTAAAGATGTTCTTAAAAGCATGTAGATAGATTAATAAAACAGCTGAAACAAGCCTGTAATAGATCTTAGTTTGTTCGTGTATATAGTCTAGGTTCTTTTCTAGCTTTACAACTCTATGTATGTCGTCACAATATTACAGTCTATGTAGTGTACCCTTTAAATATAAACAATGTCGAAGGTTTTGCTACAAATTGTATAAAAGTGTACTCTTTAAATATGAACAATGTCGAAGGTTTGGCTACAAATTGTATAAAACAAGAAATTAATGATAGCAAAAAGTAATATGCAAATAATTGAACTTGATAGTTTTGTTGACGGCTAAATTTTGCGTTTTCGCTAAATTGTGACATTTCTTGTCCTTATTCAAAATGTTATGATTAAATTTTTTACCGATTTTAAAAAGTATGCCATAAAACTGTAGCCACTAGGGAAAAGGTCAAAACAATGGTACTTCCTAGGAACCCAATTTAGGGGGTGGGGTGTTATGGGCCGCCACCCGCCACCTTTTTTCAAAAATGCTAAATTTCAGGAGCAAATATCATGTTCAATAAAATACATATTGATAAAGTGCTTGCACCAACGCCTTCCTTGTGGAGAGAGGAGTCCATAATAAAATAAAAACCGATACCCCTAAATCAGGTTTTGAGAAATTGAGCTGTGAAAAAGTGGGGAAGGGTGGGGTAGGGGATATGTGCCGCCACCCACCACCTCCCCCGACAAGATTGGGTTCCTCAAAAATACCATTGATTTGACTTCTTCCCCTATTCCGACGAAGTTTTAAAAAAATTGCGATCAATATTGACCAGGTTACAAACAAAGCGGCCGGTAAATTAACCATATTTAATTGTTAGCGGTCGGCCAACATATTTACCCAAAGTTCTTAGCGCACGAAACAGCGACCAAACTAAACAACTCTTTTTTTCTATAATTTCTCGTATTGCTATGTAACCATATTGTATGAAAGGGCAAACGAAACAAGTAATTTAAGAAAAAAAAGATGTTTTGATACTAGCTAGTTATCCAATAACCGTTTTAGAAAATCGGAAAAAAAAGATGTTTTGATACTAGCTAGTTATCCAATAACCGTTTTAGAAAATCTAAAGTGTTGGGTTTTTTTTTCAGCCGTTTAAAGGTGGAATTATGACCACAGGGGATATCCGGACTACTGCACTGCTGTTCTTGTTATGCTTTTTAGGAAAAGCACCAAAGGGTTGTGGAGAAGGGTGAGATATTTAAAAAACCTATTTTTCTTCTTCTTTATTTGAAGAACACGTTTGGGCACTATGAATAAGGCCTAAACGGTTTAAGAAACTTCGGTCCTTTTATAGGTTAGAGTCGACAACAACATCTTTTTTTTTTATTTGTCTAGAAATTACACTTTTTTTTTGCATAGTTTCAAATATAACAGAATATTTAGATACTGGCCCTCAGCCAATAATGATGGTCCTAGCGCATTTTTGGGTTTTAAAAAAACATAATTTGAAGATTCTAGACAGTATTACATAGTTGGTTTTGGCTTTTGGAATATTAATTATTTTCTAAATCTTGGTTGATATTTAAGGCAATCGATTTGGAGAAATAGTGGTAAGAATTTTTTCAGACGGTATGTTTTTGGTCTACAGTTCTGTTTCGTAAGGACCGGAACCCTCAGTCATCAGGAGCTGTAACTGATTATACACTAGAAGTACAAGTTGGGGCTAGTTGGATCATAACAGTGTTTTGTGTCTGTGTCTGTTCTAGGATAAGAGTTCAGTTCTTGATTATTATGTATTTTGCTAACTGGAATAAAAAAGATTCTTGAAGACATAAAGGCCAAGGAGTTAGGTTGTTGATATACTTGTTACTACATGGATACTTTTTCATGAGCAATCAAAAAGTGCACTGTAAAAAAGTATGGGGACTTACTTGAAATGGAAAGAGTACAAGAGGGCTGCGGAAAAGGATATAAATGTAGGAGGTACTACACGGCCTGCGGGGATAGAAATTTTATCTTCGAGTGCAGTCGCCATGGTTACCAATATGACTAACCAATTACAAGAGGGCTTCCCGGTCAGGCTTGCGGCCGGATCTTTTAAAGAAAGTTGTGTTTTATGTGGGAATTTCATCATTAGCTAAAAAATAAACAGAACATTACATGGCTGCTTGGGGAAACAAATTTTATCTTGAAGTGCAGTCGCCATGGTTACCAATATGATTAAACAATTACAAGAGAGCTTCTCGGTCAGGTTTTATGTAGGAATTTCTTTAGTATACCTCTAAAATAAACACAACTTTACATGGCCGCTTGGGATACAATTTTACCTTCTCGTGCACCAATATCTTCACACGTGAAAGATAAAAACAGCATCTTCACTGGACGCTGTGATTTTTGAGTAAAAGGAAAAAATCCTAGTATTTCATCAACATATATCACAAAGAAGTTTTGTTAAGTAGGGTATTAAAGTAAAAAGTAGCTCCCCCTTTTTAAAGGTATTCAAGGCCTTTCATATAACTGATATTACTTAATATTTTTTCTAGGAAAACGGCCAAGTTAAAGGCTCTTAGTGAGAAGGAATCAATGATACAAGCGTACAACTTATCTCTTCTAATAAACAAAGTGTTGGCTGGTTACGACATCAAAACGAGACCCAACGCTGGTGGTCCACCGGTGGTAGTTTCCGTTGAGTTCAAAGTCATTTCTTTTGGTGAGATAAAGGAGGTTAATATGGTAAGTCACTGAATGCTAAAGCTGATTTCTTTCTTGAGGCAATGGGGTCCACTAGACGGCACTTATCTCCGGTTTCCGTAGTTTTAAGCGGATAAAACTACCCCTGGATGGGACATTAATCCATCACAGGTTAGCCCCAGCAGATTTCTGGTACTCATTTTAACAGCTGAGTCGACTGGAACGGGTCAGTAAAGTGTCTTGCTGAAGGACACAACACATTGGTCTGACCGAGGCTCGAACTTGCGACCTTAGGATTACGAGTCGAACACGCTAATTGCTCAGCCACTGCGCCTGCGACAAGAGTCACTAAGCACTCCCTTTGATCTAAGTGATGATTGAAAAACAAAGGCCTTAGTTTGTAGGTACAACCCATAGTTTAACATTTAAAATCCCTTTTTACTTTTTAGATTAACACTTATTGACACTTTTTTGGATGACTTTACGATCCAAATTTTTCCCGCAAATAATAAAGTTATTATTGTTTTTGAAACAGGAATACACTATAGACATCTTTTTACGACAGTGGTGGTATGATCCAAAGTTTAAGAGCAACTTTACTCAACCATTTACAATGGCTGCCGACCCGGCTAAGCTGTTTTGGACACCAGATACTTATTTCTGGAATGTGAAGAGATCTAAGTATCACCACGTAACACGCGATAATAGACGAATAATGATACATCCAGACGGAAAGGTTTACTACAGTGCCAGGTAAGAAATGGTGTTGCTTCATTTTGCTAGCCAGCGCTCGTTTCCAACAACGCACTGTTAAAACGTTTCCAACAACGCAACGTTAAAGCCATAGGCTTACTGAATTCACGAAGGGTTTTGGGTGGGCTTACAAACAGGGAATGGGGGAGGGGGTATGACCGAGTCGGTTTATTAGTGGAATATAAGAATTGTTTCGGAACGACAAAACAAAACATATCTGCGAAACGAAATAAAGCTAACATACCATTACATTTATAATTAATGCTATGGCGTGTGCCGCAAATTAAGTAACGGTTTCATTTATTTTCTTACTTTTACGATTGTTTTTGAGCTACCGTACTCACATGCAGTAATGCAAAGATTGTTCCTCTTAAATTATTCTACAACTGCTACATGATTTAATGGGGTCGAAACCAATTGTGGGATCGCACACAGTTCGGGCATCCTGCTGGGTCCGGTTGTTCAGAGCTCGATTAGCTTCAGCCAAAGATATGATTTGTAACCTACTTTCTTGTGTCCAACCTTACAGAGGCCGATTTTAGCTGTAGTTTTGGATTTAGCAACTGTTTTTCTATGGAAATTATTCTAGTATTTCATAAGAACGGTAAACCTTTCCTTAAACACGAGGTTCCAGTATAAAGAGTTAGGCCCGCCCCTTTTTCGACCCTCTTCATGAAATTTGAACAAATTTTGAATTGTAATGGCGGCCATTGATAAAAGAAACAGTTCACTTTCAACAATTCGAGGTCATTTACACCATAATCGTGAAACAGTTTCATTTTTAATAGTAAATGAACTCATTGGCATAATACCATTTACTGGTAGACGTACGTCGTGAAAGGCTGCTGATAAGAATTAAAATATACTAAATTTATCGCCAGAGCAATTCGAAATCTGCGCGTGCTTTGCAAGACCGAATTAGACAAACGTTGATCGAGGCCCGAAAATTTTTGTTATTTTATTCGGTCAGGTGAAACTTTGCTTCAGGTATTAAAACTCATAGTTGTAACACTATTAAAGTTAAAATCAGCCGAATACCGTCATGGCAAGGCTCAGAAGCAAGAATGAGCTATACAGAACTGTAGATTGTTTGCTTTATTTTAAAATTGCAAAACTAATCTAATTGCAAATAAAACGCAAATCAAAAAGCGCGCCACAGCTGGCAGAGAGCACAGACCTTTATAGATGTTAACCAGACGGCGGATGATTGGCAACTGAACGTGTGAAACCCCTGGGCTCAGCCCTTTAATACTGGAACCTCGTGTTTAAGGAAGAAATTAGTGCCTGACTTTTAGTTTAACCCATGTACGATTAAAGTTAACCAGCCTTAGACAACCCAGATGTGATAAACAGTGCTTTTTATTTCAGTAGTATATACAGTTTACGTCTCTAATTATTTTGATATGCAACATTATATCTGTAGTAAAACGTAGCACTAACAGTAGTAGTAGTAGCAGTATGAGTAGCTGTAGAAGTTCCAAATAAAAAGTTACAAAACTGCGAGCTTTTTTAGTTTTCTTTCTTTCGATTTACGGTATTACTGCTTTTCAATGTCTCTGACAGGATAACACTTACGGCTCAGTGCGATATGGATTTACGACTGTACCCTATGGATACCCAAAAGTGCCCCCTCATCATTGAGAGCTGTAAGTAATCGTTAGTGTTACAGTTTTTAAAAGCTGTTGGAGTTTTGTTCGCCATTTAAATTTTCTGGTGTAAGATCGTTATACAACCCTTATTTCTTTACGTTAAGTTATTTGTGGTTACAAAATAGTCTTTGATTCCCTAAAAGTATAATCTAGCACAAAAATTATAGGGTAACTTTTTTGCTAAGCGCTGTTGCCAGAGAGTGATTCTGTTACCACATTTCGTTAGTTAATTTCGTTGTCTGAAGCAAAAACTAATAATGAATATTTATTTTGAAATTCGTTGTCAGCAACTCCTAAAGTGTATCAAAAATATCTCAGTAGTTTCAGGTACAAAACCAGGACACTCTAAAATCCAAATAGTGTCAGGTATAAAATCAGGATACTATAAAAGTTCCAGTGAGGTATAAAATCAGGATACTTTAAAAGTTCCAGTGAGGTATAAAATCAGGATACTTTAGAAGTTCCAGTGAGGTATAAAATCAGGATACTTTAAAAGTTCCAGTGAGGTATAAAATCAGGATACTATAGAAGTTCCAGTGAGGTATAAAATCAGGAT
This sequence comes from Hydrozoanthus tunicans, assembly GCA_026413305.1. NCBI lineage: Eukaryota > Metazoa > Cnidaria > Anthozoa > Zoantharia > Hydrozoanthidae > Hydrozoanthus > Hydrozoanthus tunicans. The sequence continues at coordinate 13,143 of JAOBAT010022347.1, read as the reverse complement.
CCTATAAAAGTCCCAGTGAGGTATGTAACCAGGATGCTACAAAAGCTCCAAGAGTGTCAGGTGTAAAACCAGGATACTATAAAACTTCCAGCAGTGAGATACAAAACAAGGATGCTATAAAGACCCAGCAGTGTCAGGTATAAAACCAGGATGCTATAAAAGTCACAGCATTGAGTATAAAACCAGGATGCTATACTTCTTGGAAATTTTCTTACAGACGCGTACACAACAGATGACGTGGATTACAGGTGGAAAGGAAACAGTCCTGGCATTGAGATTGTTTCCTCCGAGATGGCGCAGTTTGATCTTGTTGGAATAAAAAAACGGACAAAAGCTTCAAGAAACAGCAAAGGTATATATAATAAGTCAATTGTAACAGAGGCAGATATATACACAAAAAAGTATATAAAAGAAAAACATATGTTATTAAACCGCCGATCCAGCCGATTCTATTTTCTCAGAACAAATCACCTATTGTTAGCGCTTGAACCCCCTCCCCCCTCCCCCTGGCTGCGGGCTTTATATGTATGCTTATATATTTAAAGATTGGTTATAGCAGGTGGTATTTGGACAAGAGCTTGTTAACCCCTAAAATCTATTATTAGTGCGGCGTAATTACTTACATTCATCAGACGATACAAACGCTGCCCCATTGCACCCTCTGTACGTATACTGGTGTCGATATTGTGGAGGTTAAGCCAAGCTGGTCTTTTCTTCTGTTCCACTGGCTTACTATTTTATCATGTGATTTTGCATATTTTATCTAGTTCGATCACCTTTTATTTCGGGCATTCCCACATTTCTGTCCTTTACAATTATCAACTTTGCGGTTAAACCGTTGTTCTTTCCTGTTATAAGGCAAATTTGAAAAGATATTCTCACGCCAACATTGAATTTGTTTATTTCAATATTAAATAAGTAAAGATGGTTGATAGTGAACCAGTAACTCGATATCACCTTAATCTAGAGACATTCATAGATCTTATTACGAACTGCAACTTTACAACTTAAGAAGAAAGCTTTGCATTCTAGGTTAACAAACAAAAGTTAGGGGCAAAATCTCCTTACGAGCTTTCATTTGAGTGGTCACACTCTGCGTGTTATTTACAAAACAACGCAGAGCCCTGATTAGTCCCAAAGGAATGCCGGGATATTGGTAAAATACGAATGAAACGGACAACTTACTTGTCTTGTGATTTCGTTATCAAACGGAAAAACCCTATTCACAAGAATTTTCTCGAAATTGTAGTTCCAAGAAAAACAACTATAAGTGGTTTGTCTTGGTTTGGCCGTCGTATGACTTTCACTTTGAAATTCTTGCAGTTGTTGTGCAAAACTCCTAGAAAAACTATTCAAGATGATTTGGTCTTTTTCAAGAAATATAACTGATGGATTGCCCTTTCCAATAAAAAACAACCGATGAATTGAACTTTTGTTGAATTTTAGTCAGTGCCGCTTCAAAAAAAAATTAGCAAGAAGGAATTTCATGAATACAAAGGACAACAACTGGCACGAGAAGCATCACTTTAAGTGACTTTTTTTTCCTTATGTACCGGAAGTTCGGCTGTGTATTTTACGGACAATGAACTGGTCAATAAAGGAGAGTATTTGATGTTTTGAAAGCATCTGGAACTGATAATTGTGTTGGTTTTGCACTGTTCAAACTTTGCTATTGTTAAAAATATGCTGCTACTCTGGAAAGTTTTTAAAGATTGAGTTAACGCGCAGGCATTTTCGAAGAGGAAGGAACGTTTTCCAATGTAGTATTGGAGGTGACTGAATGACAACAGTTGGAATATGCTTCTCATAGAGCGTTGGTTTGATGACTGGAAAGTCTCACTAGTAACCCGGCGATGCGGGATGTATTTGGGAAGTATCCGAAAGCCTGAATGTGTCATGAAAAAACTTAAGGTAATTTGGTACATTTTTCTTTGCACATTCTGCACAAACTGTGATGTACAGTTATCTAATACAGTGGCAATGAACGTGCATGAAAGTTTTGCAATTATTAATATAACGTTTTCTCTATTACGGACAATTGCAAAAAAATACGGTTGTGCATGTGGTTTGGTAAATGGAAAGATAACTTTGTTCCTAATTGCATGCTTAATGGTTAGCGAGATAACCTTGGTACTTGACCATGCAGAATGTGATCTCTCAAAGAGAAAGCTTTTTAAGTATTGCTGATTTTTTTTGACAGACGGTAGATTGCTTTTTATCTTTACTTGAGCAATCGGTGTTTGCAAAAAGCATGTTTTCTGTCTATATCTGGATAAGTGGGTTTATCGTCAAGCAAAACTAAGGTTGCGAGTTTTTTTTGGAAAAAGCATAACGACAATAAACCTTTTTTACTTTTTTTTTGCTATATTTTAAATTATTTTTCTTCAGCCATTTCTGATGGATAGGGAAGCATAAAAAGGCACTTGCTTCTGTAGTGGTGACCTTCAGTCTCCAGCAACTTTTCCCAACATCTCGTGAGAACCTTCAGCCCAACATTAGATATGGTAAAATTATGCTTTACCACAGTTCTTCGCACACCTATGATTGCTAAAAACAAAAACAGAAAAAGACAAAACTTTGTTAAACTGGTCCTTTAACTAATAAACATTGTGTACTCCAAATCCAATATAAGTCATTCGACAAGTTTTAGCTTAATTTACTAGTAGCATGAGTTATTGGTAAATTTACCCACAATGCTACTCTTTATGACAATCTGATGACTTTTTAAGTAGTTGCATGCATGCGTTTATCGTTAGGAGCTGTTTAACCTAAAATTGGTCAACTTTATCCATAAATTTGAATTTTCATTCCTTCTAACTTTGTTACTTTCCAGGTGCGTATGCAAGACTTACAGCTTTCTTCTTCTTCCGAAGACGCCTTGAACATTTTGTTTCATCAATCTTTATTCCAGCGGTTGTGTTAGTATTACTTTCATGGTGTTGCTTCTTCATAAGCCCATCAGCAGTCCCTGCCCGCATATCGTTAAGTATTACTACGATATTGACCACAATATTACTGCAAGGCTCCGTGAACTCAAATATGCCCAAAGTTAGCTACATGAAGGCCATTGACTATTTTTTGTTGACGTCATTTGGCTTCATCTTCGCGGCTTTGTTGGAATATATTCTGGTGCTTAATACAGACGCGGAGTTTCTCAAGTTTGCTTTGCTTATGAGGAATTTCATGAGCAGATTTAAAGTCTGTTCTCCAATTATTGAAGTGGAGGAAAAGATGGAACTGGATGAATATGAAGAGGTAAATCGTTTTCTTTAGTGAATTTTTTAAAAAAAGAGACATTTGGCACCAAATGTACATGGTATGTGAAATGTGGGTTTTCTGTTTGCTGCGTTCGCGTAAACTGGCATCTCTCTTCATTATCTAACATTAAATGTAAAATTATCAAGCGTCGTTCAAGGACAACGAAACGACATATTTTAATCGAGGAAAATACGGAATCGTGTTACCAAGCGACGGAGTACGTCTTAACTGGTGCAACATCTGTTAGGTTCCTTAAGATGTTTAAGAGATTTTATACGTAGATACTGATGAAACACCAGGAATATCTTCATCGCGTGCGCAGTGTAAGGAAACTGGTGTCGCCATGGTTACCAAAAAGAGAGCGCGCTTCCAGCTCAGGCACGTGGCTGTTACTTTTTAAAAGAGTTGTACTTTATGTAGGAATTTCATCAGTATCTCTAAAATAAGCAGAACATTACAAGAACGTTTCGTCTTCTTGTTCATTTTGTGAGAGACACTTTCAGCACTCAAAGACAAAACAATGCGTGGCCATGTGATATCCTCTTTATACGCAGATATATATAGGACTGAAAGTATTTTATAAGTATAAAGGAAAGTCAAGTATTCATTCGTATCGTACACTTCTATTTGTAGATATCGTTTTTGTAGTTTTTCAACTGAGCCGAGTTCTCCATGATAAAACCAAAATAGTCAATAGGTTAATTTGTGTCGGCGGTGCAGAGCCCGATCTCGAGAGCGGATAGTGCTTTCGACTCGTAATCCTAGAGTCGCAAATTTGTTCCTCACCACCGTATTGTGTCCTTGTGCAAGACACTTTACCCGACTTGTTCCAGTCGACTCAGCTGTATAAATGAGTGCCAGCCTCTTCTGGAGGCTGACCTGCGATGGATTAGCGTCCAGTGAGAAGTTAAAGACTGCCATCTGCATAACAATATCGTTATCTTTATCAACCAGTTTTATAACCTTTGTTATTGTGCTGTTGAAGTCGTTTTGCTCTTAAACTTATTAACAATTTTGATAAGAGCATTGCGTCTATTGCTTTTACGGTCAACTCGAATATCAGTAATATTCTACTGACTACTATTATTCTTTCGTAAAAAATATTGTTTTTGTTAGCATTATTATCAATATTGTGGTTATCATTATTGTTGTTATTGTTGATGTTGTTTTTATCATTACTATTATTGTGTTGTTGTTGTCATTGTTACTACTATCTTATTACGGCGTTGTTATAGTTCTTATTATCCTTAATATTATTATCAGTTTTATTATTGTTATTACTATTATTATTATTAACATTATTGTTATCATTATTGTTATTATTGCTATTATTTAAAATTCATCAATGATTTCTTAATTCCAGGACTGTGACACTTCCGATGGTGAAATAGTTATCAAAATCATGGACGACGGCGTCTGTAAACTTACAAGAAGAAAAGGAAGTATTAAAGTAACAAACACTTCCGTTCAAAAAGTAAAACCTCCACCAAAAACGAAAAAGACTCAAAGTAGAGTCCACTGGATCGACTTCGTAGCCAGAATATTGTTTCCATTCTGTTATAGTTTGTATCTTATAGGATTTCTAGTATACTACACCTCTATGAGAGATTAGTGTTGCTGTGTATAGAATATGAATAATTTTATAAAATTTCTGTTTGCTTGTAGAACAGAGCAAATGGGAAATTTATCATTTTGTTTATTTATGGTTTTTAAGTCAAAAGGTTCAGGATTTAGTATTTATAGTTACAGGCTTATCGACCTTTTCCTTCTTACTGCAAGAATACATGAGAAGTTGTTATTTAAAATATGTCTCGGGGTCTTAGTACAACTTTTAAAAATGGTAAAACTGTCAAAATTCATGACAATTTGCTTTTTTCTATGTAGATATTCCAAATTATGGTAAAATATGGAAAGTAAGTTTAATGGGTTTTGTTTTTGTAATGGGAACTGACGCGATCTCAGTCAAAAGTTTTAGAAGTATACATGTCGTGTAGGTTTGGTTTATGTTTTCTAAAACCAAACACTATCGAAAATTCACGGAACCTAAAATACATTCCAAACATGCATGGTCAAATTACAGGGGAAAGTAACTAAACTGTCTTTTTGTAATGCGAGATAATTAAAAATCTTTGCTCAACCAGTCAACCATGCAATTAGTAAAGCGGGCCACAGTTTGGAGACCAGTTTTGCATTTAATATTTTTTCTTTTTTTTCGTACTTCACAATCTGAAAGAGTCGTGAGGTTTTGAAACCGAAGACCCTTGGAAACCCTTCCTTTCAAGCAGACTGTTTATGTAAGGCTTTAATAATAGTCATAACAATCTATGAAATCGTCAGTTAGCGTTCAACCTGTAAATCCAACTTTTTTTTTTATTAAACAGGCTAACTGGAGGCTGGAACGATGAATTAGGATTCCTCTAGAATGTTAACGAATTTTCATCGCCATGGCAACAAACTCGGTTACAGACCCGATTTGAACAAAAACAAATTTTCTGCTATTCCTGAACTTTCAGTGAGGCAATCAAGCCGAAACTTTGGTTGTTTTTTTCTTTTTTATGGTAAAACGAATAGAAACCATGTTGTAATATGTTGCAAAAATTCTGGTTTGACGAATAAACCTCGTTAATTCATTAACTCTCATATGAAGCCCTGAACCCAGATTGCTGCGATAACAACGAAACTTAGTAACTATTCTGAAGAAAACTTCGAGATACATGATCAGTCCAAGTTTTGCTAAAATTCATCCAAAGGTTATGGTTTTGCAGCAGACTTCAAAAAGTTGAAAGTTTGCCATCAAACCTTGTGACGTTATCAGTTGAAAACATTTTTAAAATGCTGGTATCTCAAAAACCATAAAAACATTTCGAGAAAATATTTTACCACTTTTCCTCTTTTAACAAGGTCCATCTGCTGAGACGATAAAGTTTTTTCTGTCATAGGCACTTTAAACGTATTGCGTTTTTTTCTGTATTGATTGATTGCTTTATTTGAACAAAGGGCAACAAATACTTGATTTCTCTTTTTTGTATTAGTTTAGATTCAACACAATAGCAACAGTATGCTGAAGCAAAGATTGAAAGATGGAAAAAATATATTTTGAAAATATAGAATTTTATTATGAGAGTATTATGAATAACTTAAAAGGAGCTTGGCACAACTATGAATATATTGTCAGAGACGAACTGCATTTCAGAAACTAATGCTTTTTCTTTTTGAATTAATTTAAGTATCGACAGTCTAGATTTGATAAGAAATGTCCAACTAATGCTTTTGTTACGCAAAAAAATATTCACTTAACCTGCCTTGTAAGACTATAAAGAGAAAGATGACTTTTTAATCTGAACAACAAGTTTTAGCGAATGGTATCCTTGCTTTGAGTGTATTAAAAAAATTGCAGGATTATTGCTAAATACATAGTATCTTTGTTTTGCTTAGATAAAGCAGCGTCGTGAATAATTTATTAAAGTTTTATGGCAATATTGGTTAATGTTTGCTAGTTTTAGCTATGATTATGACGGTTGCATGTGTCTGACTTTCCTGCAACGTAATACTTCACAAATGTGACGAGATTTGATTATTTTCTGACAACTTTGGAGCCAATCTGGTTATCAGTGTTTATGATACGCAAGCTGAAAACATTTAATCTGACTATTCTACTAGGCATTTGAAGTAAGCGCTGAGTTTGAACCCTACGTATAACTGTTTCCTGGGAAATGGCAGTTTTTAATTTAAAGTGTTTTATGCTCAAAGGTAGCGGCTATTTAGACATATTTAAAAAACTCTTCTCTCTCCATGAAGTCTATCCACTTAATGTTTATGTCGATATTAATAGGTAGAACTTTTTAAAAAACCTTTATTAAACTTTCTCCAAGAAGTCTGTTCAGTTAATGATTGTAGTAATATCGTCACTTTGTTTACTGGAAAAGTTGCATTTTTCTTTAAATTAAAATCTGCTGCAAATCCATAACCTTTAGATGAATTGAAACCAAACTCTGGCTGATGATGTTTCTCAAGCTAGATAGATCATTGGTCCAAGTTTGGCTCAAATTCATTCAAAGAGTATAGATTAATTAGCTGTAGATTTTTTAAAAGATGTGTAAAATTGCCTGTAAACAAAGTGATGTCATCAGTTGAAAACATTAAATGTTTATATCTCGAGAATCATAAAATATTTTGACCATTTTTTTCACCGCTATTGCTCATTTGGTAACAAACTTTTCCATCTTCATTGGCACTTTATTAATTTAGGCAAGGACAATGCAAGATAATTGTTTGGGTTTGTTTACATAACAACAAATACATAGCTCTACATGACCACACAACCTTTAAATGTAGTTTGGTGTGGGATGACACGTAGAGCAGAGAACTGTTTAGCCCATTTGTAGTTCATTATTTTAGCGTTTAGGCGAGGGGAGTTCCTTCAATTTGGCCAAAAGGCAAGTATAAGTAATCCAAATTTGGACGCAATCTCGTTCAAAAGTACGTATATTGTCAAAGGTGCAATTTTAGTGATGCTTCGCAATATATTTTGTATGATATATCATATATGTATAAATCATTACAAAGAGGTCCGAGTGAAATCATTGCAATTCTATAAACCGGCAAATCTTTTGAGTTTCCGATGCATGCTTCTCAAGGAAGAAAGACATTCCCAACCATTTCGTTTTGATATAAAATGAACAAACTTTCACGTTTCTTTCGAACAAGTTACATGCACAAACAAAAAAAAAGTTTTGAAAAACACACAAAGACAAATTCATTCGTTGTAGGCGTTTTGAGTTCTCTGTTAACTTAACACAGTTAATTATCATAATTCAAGTCAAGCTATGTTTAAGGGTAAGAAAAGCTATCAGAAGTTATCAAAATACAAATCGTGTGCAATAGTACATTTCACGGTTCATAAAAGGTACCAAGCTTGACACGAAGCTGAGGTGAAGTCCTGGCACAGATAGTGAAGTGGAAATGATTATCGTAAGAAAATAAATTGTTAATCTAGCATGTCTTTTATTTCGACTTATCTAACTGTGCAAGAACAACATTCGCCTCGGTTTCTCGTAGAAGCTTGGTTACCTTTCAGATACGTAAATAGGCATATCAAAATATTAGTATTTGCTCATTTCGATTTGTTACAAACGGGTTTAACTGAAATCAAATACTGTTTGGATTTTGGGTTTCCAACAAACTCGAAAAACTCGGCAATACTACGATTGTTTTCAACGTTCTTACAGGTGCATACGCGAGAATAGAAGCTATCTTCGAGTTTAGACGCCGCCGAGAACAGTTTGTATGGAACGTGTTAATTCCAGGAATTGTTCTTGTAATCCTGTCGTGGTTTGGTTTCTTCATAACCCCGACAGCAGTCCCTGCTCGCGTGTATCTTGGAGTCACCACAGTATTATCTGTCCTCGTTCTTAGGAACACTGCAAATAACAGCATGCCCAAAGTGACCTACATGAAGGCAGCCGACTATTTCTTAGTGACCTCCTTTGGATACGTGTTTGTCGCACTCTTTGAGTATATCTTGGTTCTCAACTCAACTGGTGTATTTAGAGAATTTTTGAACAGTTGGTTGGGATTGACGAAAAAGTGCAAAGAGAGGACAACTCTCGCCGAGGTGGTGCAAATCGAACAGGTAATTTGAAAAATTGGCAGTAAATCCCTACCATAAACCAGAAAATGCTTTCATTAATTCATCTTATCCATTGACTAATTAGGCCCTCAAAACATCCGACTCTCGATATAAAAGAGTGTTTTGACATAATTGATTATGTGGAACAGTTCCGTCTGGATATAAAGTAAAAGTTATTGTTATAAGATTGCAGCTGATGAAATAGGGTATTAATCTTAGGTCCAATGTTACCGATTCACAGGGTTTCTGAATCACCCTAACAGACCTCTTGATTAAAGAAGGTTGATTCTGCCTTTCTCACAATTGCCACTAAAATCGACTTCAACGAGTCCCGACCCCTCAAACAGTACAATAAAAACGGCGCATATTGGTACGAATTGGCAGACATCATCTTCGTCTGCTCCAGTTCTTTGAGAGTCTCTCTTTGCATGTACTTCATGTTGTTACTTAATAACATTGAAGGTTTTTTTGTTAATTTTTTAATTGTTTTTGTCCTTAATATCCTTTCGTTTTTTTTTAGAATCAGGAACCTTGTTCCCCCTTACGTTCATTTTAATCCATTTGCGTGTACTTAAAGAGCATATGACACCAAATTAGTTTTTCAATTTTCAAAAAGTATACTATAAAAAATATGGGTTAGCCATGTTTGAGAAACACATGATGAAAGTACGCCTAATTACGGCATGTAGAACTTGGAATTTTTCCCACTAAAATTGACCCTTCCAAAAGACCTACAATACAACTTAACAGAACACGTGCGTCTCACTTCAGTCCATCCAAAATCGACTTTAAAATATCTGTAAGTGTTAGAGATTCAATCGAAAACTCTAGCAGTTACGGTTGTATTATAATCGACTTATCTCTTTGCTTAGTGGCACTATATTAGATGAACTGAGGCGAGACTGACATGACCTTTTACGTCATATTGTTGGTCTTTTGGAGAGGGCAATTTTAGCGGGAAAAATCCAAAATTCTGCACGCCGTATCTTGGCGTACTTTCATCGTATGTTTCTCAAACTTGGCAAACCAATGTTTTTCATAAAATACTTTTTGAAAATTGAAAAACTGATTTTGTGTCATATGCTCTTTAAAATGCTACAAATCAGAGGCCGAAAAGTCATACTCGGCAGCATTCTATTTTTTCTTGCTGTCCCGGAGTGTGGAACGCCAAGCATGACAAAAGTTTAAAGCAACAATAAATAGGTTCTTACACGAGTATAAGATGAAATCTCGACGAGACATCTATTATAAGTATTCAGGTGCTATAAACAAAATTTTATCGTGAGATTTGGGGAGTCGTGTTTTTAAAATATTCACAAACTAGTGGTCATGTTGTTCTCACGAGTCGCAGTGTACACGAGGGCCTGATTTACTTTCGGGAAATCGATACTCAGAAAGTAATAGATGATGTCAACCTATATATGTGCGCGTACATACAAACTATATATATGAGATGTTTCAAGCTTTTGTGGTATATATAAAGGGATTTCAATACCTATATATCTAGAACCTATGTATTGTTGTTTTAAATTTTTGTCATGCTTGTCGTTCCATACCGGAGTTTATAAATTAATTTTTATTGGGTACCTTGGAGCGTTCTTTAAACCTGTCATTTTTGTTCCTCGTTTCTCTTGAACTATCTCTTATTCTAAGGTATCTTCTTTTCGTTCTTGAATATTGATTTTTTTTCAACATTAAAACATGAAGCAAAACCTTATCTCTCTTTTTAGGTGAAAGACTCCGGTTTTGTGGATGCAGGGAGTTGCAAAATAGAAACTACTGATGGGAGACTACTTGTAAAGGCAAACACAACTCTGATTATCAAAACTTCACGCAAAAAGAAGGACAATCTTCTTATGAGTGAGCACTGGCTCGACAAAGTTTCGAGTGTAATCTTTCCAGTTTCGTTTGTGCTTTATCTTGTTGGTTTTATTTTATACTTTGGGGGATAAACAGTTTGGGATATTGCTTTATGTTATGTTTTATTCCCCGTATATATAGGTCGATTTAAGCTGACATGCTGTTTACAATCAAGTCTTTTGAAATCCTAACTTCTTCGGGTCCTCAAACAAAGAGACCTTTGCCCCAAAACACAAATTAAACAACAGTTGACTCATTAATAGCAATGATTGAAACCCTCCGATGATATAATAGATACAATCAAGTAGTCTCGGATAACGTTCTAATACACCTTATTTATAACCAACTGTTTTCTTAGAACGTATGGAGGCCAAAGTATACATTTCTTGGTTTTGAGCAAACATGTGGCTAACATGTTATTCGTAGTAAGTGTTCGTTCTAGAACCTTCTCGCTTTTTTTACAAATAATTATAATTCTAAGCAAAACTTTTTGATGGTTTAAAAAGAGATCTATTCTAATAAAAGGGTGAGTCTGCTGACAGTCACATACATAGAGAGTTCGTACATCTAAACCCAAATCCAGGACCGTCGGAAGCAGGGGGAGAGGGAAGAGGTGGAGGGGGCTTGGAGGTTGCAGCCGCTCTCCCTCCCCTCCCTCCCCCATAGTTTTGTCGTCATTCGAAGTTTTAATGTTAGAATGATTTTTAAATAAACACTAGCTGCACGAGCTTCTATGATATCCGACGGGCCCGAAATAAAGTTACTAATGAACAGAAAACAGGAGTTTGAAATATTTTACGAGTATATGTTGCCCTGTTATCTTTTTATACCAGTAAGGAAACATTGTGTCCTTTTTATCTCACACGTTTTCTAGAATAACATTTAAAATTACAAAATAATGAGAGTACACTCTTAACCTGCTTGTTGTAATGAAAGAAAATTATAGTTATCTCATAGCCATGCAGCCATTTTTCGAGGCAAATATTATAATGTTTTGATATGAATCAAAAGATATAAACTATGTATGTTGCTATATATAGTCATACTCTAACGATTGCATGCAACGCTCCGCCAACTGCCAATTTATGGATATTATCCCACAATTGTGGCCTTGCTCTTTGGCACAGAAATAAGCTTATATCCTGATAGACACTTTCGTATATTGTATCTAGTTCTTATTTAAGCTTTTATCAACCCATTTAAGCCCGATATTAACAATGAGATCTGAAGTACTTTTGTATCGAACCAGTGATTTTTCTGAAACTGAATATAAAATCCTTACCTTATCTATACTTCCATACTCTTAAAAATTATACCCTTATGATACAAGTTCCTATTTTAGTAAGTTTTAATATAGAGACGTATTGAACCAAAAGCCTGTAAAAACATTTCAATAAAGATTATGAATTTTAAAAAATAATCATTTCTAAGAAAGGATTCTTACTTCTTTTTCTGACCGAATTACAGTACTTGTCTTAAATCTTAAAATAATTTGATTAATTTAAACCCGATTTCTTGGAAGAAGCTAACCTGCTCCTCTCCTCCCCCTCCTTAAGGGGTAGGTTGTTTACTGCGTAATTTAAGGGAATAATTTACAACACCTCGACAATGACAAGGATCCCCCCCCCCCGCCATGACTAATTATTCTGACAGTTTGACGTTGTGACCTCAGACGACAGTGCAACATGAGGGCCACCATGGGACTTCACTCATTTTTGCAGAATATAAATGGAAAAGTTATTTTCGGATAGTCTTTTTGGAATCCAAAATTGATGTTTTTCTACATATCAGAAAAATAGTTATAATAAAAAAAAAAACAATAATAAGAGTTGCCCTCAGACCATGACACAGGGATCGCCCTACTTTTTCGACAAATGTTGTGGGTTATTTTAAGTCCCCCGATAAGAGATTGAAAGACTGCGCCTACGGTTTACCGTTCTTATCCGAGAACAAGCAAAGGTCTAGCCGTAGAGCAAAGGCAGCACTTTATTTTAAGACCCTGAGTGAAGGTCCGGCAACGGGAATCGAACCCGGGCCTCCCGCACGACAGACTGGCGCCTTAATTACCGACTTGTCTAGTAACTAGGCTAACTAAGCAACATTAATTTTGGAGTGCAGGTTTCCTCTAAAAAAGAGAGATATAACTAAAACAGGGAATAACTGCTACGAAGTAGGACTACTCTCTAACCTTAACTTTAACTAAGTTTTCCATGATAAAACCTGACGCTTTTGATGTTTTAGAGAAAACAAGTGATAGCATTTATCCTCAGCTATTTTAAGTCAAGCGCCAGGAATTGGACCCAGTCCTGAAGACTAGCGTCTTAAGCCCACCGCACACTTGTGCGATAGCATGCAATTTTCGTCGCATGCAATCAAAATTGCAGCACATCGCTTCT